>OZ023262.1:37789616-37959616 GCA_964006375.1 Tillus elongatus | reverse complement strand
TATATATATATATATATATATATATATATATATATATATATATATATATATATATATATATATATATATATATATATATATATAAGCATATAAAAATTCAAACTGACCCCGGATATGGGTTCTAGGGGTCCTAATTCGCGCTCATTTGAAAGAATTTTTGCAAAGTCTCACCATCGATACCTCTCTATTAGTGAATTTTTTTAATAAAAATTCACTAAAAGGTCGGACGCATAAATTGCGTTAGGGAACTGATTTTTCATAAAAATATTTTTAATAGCAAATATGTTACAAACATTTGGGGAAAATAAACTTTAAAATATTTACGAGGAAACTGGTTTCCTAGACAACGACCCTTAGGTTAATAGCAAATTGATTTATTGAAATTTGAAGCCTTTAATGAAAATTCGTTACCAAAACGCACTTACCTCGTCTTGATTTTTTTTACAAACATGCATCATATTTCGATGAAAAATGCAAAAATGCAATAATATAAGACATGTTCGAAAAAAAATGTAGGTATCACCAACTACTTATGGGCCACTAAGATGCAGCTCAAGACAACCTATAATTAACGTATACAATTTTTTCTCATATCTTGTATAATAACAATTGTATTGTACTTTCACGTAGAAATGCGTCACCCTGTATATATGTAAACAGATAAAACTAAAACTAAACCCGGATATGGAGGAAGCCTGGTTACATTCAAAAGTCGCGGGGTCCCCATTAACGACTTTTTCTACAAAATTAGCTAAAACTTATGTTCGTTAAGCCATAAGCTTAACTAAAACTACTGACAGAGCATCAGAGAAAGGGTCTACTTGTAATCAATTTTCTGAAAACATTTTAGTAAAATGAAGATCAATGATGTTTGTAGAACACTCTTCTTGCGACATTTTCATCACTTAACCCGTACTTTTTCAGGTTCTTTGTCCAAATGTTGTCAATTTTGACGTTTCAAATCTCGACTTTGACGTTTCGTGGAAAACTCAAATTTTTTAAGTGCCTATAACCTTTTTGTCTTTGATTTTACAAACCTAAATTTTGATGCATGGTTCACTTTTAATAACACGCGTGCGAAATTTAGTTGCCCTTACTTTGCAATTTGCGGAGATATAAAAAAATTCCCAAAGAAAACACAAAATTTTCCGGGAAAACCTGAGCCGATTTGCCTGACCAACGAACTTATCCAATCTACTTGCAAAGGGAAGGCACTCACCGAATTTGAACAAAATCGGCATATTATTTTTTGAGTTATCGGTGTGAAACCTACATACATACATACATATATATATATATATATATATATATATATATATATATATATATATATATATATATATATATATATATATATATATATATATATATATATATACAGGCTGGCGCATTTCTGCGCTCAAGCTCATTTTTCCCTTCTTATTCACAATACAAACAAGTTTAATTAAAAAAAACTCTGGACGCAGCAAGTGCGTTATGGTAGTAAATTTTCATTAAAATGTTTTTATTGCAAATATGTGTGTTTCTTGTTAAAAAAGCAGGCATCAATTTTGGGTGCCAGTATAACCTATATAGTATAAACAATGTGCCATGTTTAATAAAAATAACTTTATTGTGTGAAAATGTACAAAATTTCCAAAAGTAAACTTAAAGTGTTCCGGGAAAAACTAGTTTCTTGATCAACTTTATAGGTTAATAGCAAATTGGGCTATTCAAGTATGAAGTATTTGATCAAAATTCGCTACCGTAACGCACTTGCTGCATCTAGAATTTCTTTTCTTACAAACATGCGTTATATTTCGATGGAAAATGCAAAAATGCAATAACATAAGGCGGGTTTGATTAAACAAAAAAGAAAATTTGTATCGCCAACGACTTATGGGCCAGCCTGTGTTTGTAGAAATATTTTTTTAAGATGTAGCTCAAGACACCCTATAATTAATATATACAAATCTTTTTCATATCTTGTATAATAACGGATATATTGTGCTTTATTGACTTTTTACGAAAATTCGACAAAAATTATATATCATTAAACTATAAACTCTATAGCTAAGACTACTGCCAAGCATCAGAGAAAGGGTCTATTTGAAATGAATTTTCTGGAAAATTTTAGTAAAATGAAGGACAATGACGGTTGAAACTAAGACTTCAGGGTTTGTAAAACATCCTTCTTAAGACATTTGATTTCCATAGTTCGTATTAGATTCAAGTTATTTGCCAAAATTTGACGATTTTGACGTTTTAAATCGCAATTTTGACGTTTTGAGGAAAACCCTAATTTATTTTTCTTTAAATAAATATAACTTTTTTATCTTTCGGCCTACATAGCTAAATTTTTGTAGGTGACTTATCTATAAGGATATAAACTCGCGTACCAAATTTGGTTGCCCTTACTTTGTAAATTCCGGAGATTTTTTTCGAAAGAAAACACAAAATTTTCCGGGAAAAACTGAGCAGATTTTCCTGGCTAACGAAATTATCCAAGCTATTTGCAAAGGGAATGTATTCACCAAATTTAATTTAAATCGGCCCATTATTTTTTGAGTTATCGGTGTGATACATACATACACACACACATATATATATATATATATATATATATATATATATATATATATATATATATATATATATATATATATATATATATATATATATATAAACATATAAAAATTAAAACTGACCCCGGATATGTGTTCTGGGGGGCCTAATTAGCGCTCATTTGAAGAAATTTTTTCAAAATTCAAAAGCCGAGATCTCCTCATTAGTGATTTTAGTGAATTCACTAAAAATGATAGAAAATCACAGGCTGCATCTTCTAAAATGACTGGTGATGGTACAGGAAGTCCCATATTTGCAAGACAAAGCAAACATGTTTTTTTTAATGGCATAGCCTGTATATTACTTGATTTTTGGACCTTTTTTAAATTTTAAGTCCAATTTGTTGAGGTATCTTTTTAGCTACAGCACTTTGTTTTAAAGATATTTTGAATTTTATTTAAAAAAAAAATTACATTCACCTGCAGCTGGTAAATGCCTTTATTTTACGGATTATCAAACTTAAAGACTTTAATTTGGCATTTTATTCGTCCATAGATGACTTCAGTTTGTTAAAATATAAACGATGTGTTTACTTATATAGGGCTTTTCGTGAATAGCGATTAAATTTGGGCACGTTCTAAGTCCAAAAACTCTTTTTTTTTTCAAACGCAACAGCCCTGTATTTTATATTGTAAAAAGCAAGGCCTCATCTTTAGCTTTAACTTTTTTTAAGTACTCAATATGTTAAAACTGCTAGTTTTTATATGATTTACATTTGTATTCACATACCATGATCTTCAAGAGCAATACGAAGTAAAATAGTAGGCCATTGAGAAATAAAAAAATATTTATGAAGTGAAAACTATTAACAAATAATCATTCTCGTAGAAACCTTTGTTTGTGATTAAAAAAATAAGTTATAAACATTACAGTAATTTATTATAGGAATTTCCCGGTGTAGAATTTAACAATCAAATATAAAATGATTGAAAAGAATCAAATGTAAAAACAGTAGATACGAACTACGAACATTTACCTACTTACAGCAAATCCTCAAACCTACTTCTCAAAACGTCAATGCAAGACTGCAGTCGATGTTCAAATTATTGAGTTCCTTTTCTCAACACATTAACATCGGTGCTCCGGATCCTACGATCTTGCCGTTCATTTCTTCCTTGGTAGACAACTGCGATTCGTATACCAAATTTTTATCATAGCCTCGCAAGAAGAAATTGATTTTGGAAAGATCTAGTAACATACTCTCCTACCCTGCCACCCCAAATATTCATGGATGGAAACTGTGCCTATTTACAGTTCCGTTTCTATGAAACGTAGCTTCATGGCACTCGCCCGCTGGCAAAATGCAATCCTTCTATAGTAATCGTTATTAGTGAGCTTTTGGTGTAGCTGAATATAATATGGATGCATCTTGTGTTTGTGTAGTATTCTCTGTACCGACCTACGACTAATGTTCTGACGGCTTGCTCTTTTAAGATTTTGCAATTGTTCTCAAAAAATGCGCACCAGAACTTGCTCCTCTCCTGACTCGTCTGTCTCAGACAATAGAGGCATATTCCCTAGTAACTGGAAATCTGCTCAAGTACAACCCGTCCCCAAGAATGGATTCAAAGCGCTTCCTAACATATGCAGGCATATTTCTCTCCTTTCAGTCGTCTCTAAAGTGATGGAAAAGTATATAAACACCGAATCACTAAAATTTCTTGAAAAACACAGTCTACTCTACGACAGGCAGTATGGATTCCGTCAGCGCAGATCAACTGCCGACCTCCTTTCCTTTGTCATCCATTCTTGGAACAAGTCTATGGAACTACACGGTGAATCCCAGATTGTCCCTCTAAACATATTCAAAGCATTCGACCAGGTCTGGCACGCAACGCTGCTTACTAAACTTCCGGCCTATGGCCTACCACCAAAACTCTGTACCGAGACAGCAAATTTCCTCTGCAACCGGAACATTTCTGTTGTCGTGGATGGCCATTCCTCTAACTGTATCCAATTAATGCAGGAATCCCTAAAGGTTCAGCTTTAGCCCCTACTTTCTTTCTCATCCACATCAATGACTTCCTCTCTAGCACATCCAACCCAGTTCACAGTTACGCGGATGACAGCACCCTTGACTCAAATATACAATATTCTAAGCATATCTCTTTTGCCCAATTAGATGAGTATCGCAGACTCATAAAGGGGTCTGTCTCTGTGGATCTCCAAAAAATATAAGACAGGGGAAGTAGAAATCTTGTACAATTCAACTCCACCAAATCTCAGTCTTGCTTTCTATCTCATAAGAGATACACCAGCCCTAGACGCATCACAATGAACAATCAAGTTATTCAAAGTAATGAGTCATTTCACTTGTTGGCATTTATGGGGATCGAAATCTCAATTGGCACCAACATGTCACGCCAATTGCAGAAGCGGCTGCTAAGAAATTAGGTTTCCTCTTCCAGGCTCGCAAATACTTTTCACCAGCTAATCTCTATACCTTATATACTTTACAAATAAGGCCGAACCTCGAACACTGATCTGAGGTGCCGCTGCCGCTTCTACACTCGCGATCCTGTATTCCATTCAGAAGAGATCTATACGTCTCATCGGTTACCCTACCCTCACCTAAAGGCTACCATCCCTCGCCCACCGACGTGCCGTTGGTGACCTCTCTTTCTTTTAGAGATATCTGCACGGGCACTGCTCAGATGAGCTTTCTTCCATTGTTCCTTCACTTGCTGCCCCCAACAGATCTACCAGGGGAACAGAGCGAATGCACCCTTTTACTGTCCAGGTCACCAGACATAGAACATCTTGTTATGTCCGCTCTTAAGTCCTTCTCCTCCGAATTTCCAAACCTTCAGCTCTAGGAAATTAACAAGTTGCCTCTTTCCCCCTTCTCGACACCCACGGTACGATAGTATTTAGGCTGTGAGCCCTCGTGGTGCGTTGTTGGAAAAAAAGAGGATCGTCATAAGTAGTGAGCAACACATTCAATTTATTGTCCTCAGTGGTAATTGTTTTGGTTTTTTTCGTGTGACTCGTACTTAACAGAACCTATTTTATCAACCCGCCACATTAGTCTTTCAAACGATGTCTTGGTGGTTTGCCTTCGGTCAGGGAGCTTCTGGTCTATTGGCTAATAGACAACTGTTTAGAGATTCTCCCAAAACCCAAAACATATCGGTTAATTCTTCTAAAGAAAAATGCATTTTTGTCTTCTTAGTAAAACTTTACCAGCAGCTACTCACTTAACGATAAACTGACAGTGATTAATTAAGAATCTGGAATCTGTCATTCACTATTTTACCTCGTATTGTTCTTATAAATCATGGTATGTGGATGTAAATGTAAATAATATAAAATCTAGCAGTTTTCAACATATTAAGTAACTACTTAACAAAAGTTGAAGGTAAAGATGAGGCCCTCATTTTCACAACATAAAATACAAGGTGTTCCGTTTGAACAAAATGAGTTTTCCGACTTAGGATGTGCCCAACTTCAATCGCTATTTACGAACACCCTGCAGGTAAATTAAAAAAAAATAAAATTCAAAATATCTTTAAAACAAAGCACTGTAGCTAAAATATGCTTTTACAAATTAGATTCAAAATTATTAAAGAGGTCCAAAAATTAAGTAATATACAGAATTTTCCATTAAAAAAAAGAATGTTTGCTTTTTCTTGCAAATATTGGACATCCTGCGTAATCACAAATAATTTTTGAACTGTGATTCTCTATAATTTTTGCTATTGCATTTTTTTTGGATTGTGGATAAGAACATTAATTTTGAGCTTTACCGCAGAAATTTGCCAGCCTGTAGATACACATCCCAGGAGAGGGGTGCGCCGGCATCAAGATTTAACATATCCTTCCCGAATATATGTGGCCTAAATTCTAACCTGAATTCCGTCCATCACTTCCTCCTTACTTCCTTTAGATTGCATGGATGTGTGTGCGCATGCGTCCGTAGGAATCTACCCTGCACCAGACTCCCTAATTTGGAAGATGGAAGAAAAGACATACTTTGGATGAAACTCTCTCTCTCTCTCTCTCTCAGAGCTGCAACTAAATTCATCTGTTGCATTTACCGGTCACCTTCTCACAACAACTTTGTCCAGCTCGTCGACTACCTTTCCGAAAAAAACGACCATCTGATTTCTGAATATCCTTCCTCCGAGGTCACACTTCATTGTCCATAATAAGGAATGGCTAGGATATTCAAAAACCAATCCACAAGGGAGAGCAGAGGAGGCCTTCGCAGTCAGCAATTCTTCAGCCATTCAAAAGCCTTGGTTCTCTAAATCTTGTGACAATGCCAAAATTGAAAAGGTCAAAGCTCACAAAACGCTTCTACACAATCCCAGTCAAAAAAACCGCCAAGCATTTATTGACGCAAGAAACCGCTATGTCCGCATTCTTTCTGAGACAAAAAACTCGTTTCTTAACCACCTCAAAAACAAAGTCCTCTGAAGCTCCAACGGCAGCAAACCCTTGTGGAATCTTGCTAAATCTATTGGGAATAATTTTTGCAAGAGCACGTTCCCACCTCTTGTTACAGGGGATGAAATCGTTTCTACGGCCCTGGGCAAGGCTGAACTTTTTGCCTCGTTGTTCGCCGAAAATTCTACTCTCAACCCACCTCCAAATGTTTCATTACCAACAGTCCTCAATTTCGCGCGTAAAATGATGAATATCATTTTCAAAACTAAAGAGGTACAAAAGATGCTCTCTTTTAGTGAATTTTCGTAGAAAAAATTCACTAATGGGGAGATCCCGACTTTTGAATTTTGAAAAAATTTTTGCAAATGAGCGCGAACTAGGACCCCTAGAACCCATATCCGGGGCCGATTTTGATAAAATTTGGCATGTACCTTTATTTTGTAACTGGCTTGGATAAGTTCGTTAGTCAGGAAAATCGGACGAGGTTTTCCCGGAAAATTTTGAGTTTTCATTCAAAAAAAATTCTTATCTCAGAAAGTAATAAGCCGATTTTAATAAAATTTGGCATGTACCTTCCTTTTGTAAATGGCTTTGACAAGTTCATTAATCAGAAAAATCGGACGAGTTTTTCCGGAAAAATTTTGAGCTTTCATTTGAAAAAAATTTTTATCTTGAAAAATAAAAAAAATCTATGATAGCCAAATTTGGTAGGTAGATTTACGATATAAAAAGTAAACTATACACCAAAATTTAGATTTCTATGTTACAAGAAAAAAAAGTTATAATAAACTATTTTGTGCCAGATCATTTCTATGAAAATTCACTACCATAACGCACTTGCTGCGTCCAGAGATTTTTTTTAATATCAGGAAAGCCTCTTGGCTTTACGAGATCCCAGCAATCATTCTCAAAAAATGCGCACCAGAACTTGCACCTGCCCTGACTCCTATCAGACATCTTACAACAGAGGTATATTCCTAAGTAAATGGAAAACTGCTTGAGTACAACCTGTCCTTAAGAAGTGATCCAAAGCGCTTCCTAGCAACTACAGGCCTATTTCTCTCCTATCAGTTGTCTCTAAAGTGATGGAAAAGTGTATAAACACCGAATTACTAAAATTTCTTGAAAAACACAATCTAATCCACGATAGGCGGTATGGATTCCGTCAGCGCAGATCAACTGCTGATTTCTTTTTCTTTGTCACCCATTCTTGGAACAAGTCTATGGTACTACACGGTGAATCCCAGATTGTCGCTCTAGACATATCCGAAGCACTCGACCAGGTCTGACACGCTACGCTGCTTAATAAACTTCTGGCCTATGGCCTACCACCAAAACTATGTACCTAGACAGCAAATTTCCCCTCCAACTGGAGTATTTCTGTTGCCGTGGATGGCCATTCCTCTAAACTGTATCCAATTAATACAGGAGTTCCCGAAGTTTCAGCTTTAGCCTCTATTTGTTTCTTTTCTACAACATTAACCTTCCTTATAGCACATCCAACCCAGTTCACAGTTACGCGGATGACTCTCCACTTAAATATATAATATTCTAAGCCTATCTCTTTAGCCCAATTGGATGAGGATCGCAGACTCATGGAGGATTCTGTCTCTCTGATCTTCAAAAAAAAATTAGACTGGGGAAGTAGAAAACTTGTGCAATTCAATTTCGCCAAATATTAGTCTTGCTTTATGTCTCATAAGAGATATACCAGCCCTAGACCCATCACTCTCAGCTCGTAAATGCTTTTCACCAGCTAATCTCTATACCTTATGTACTTCACAAATAAGGCCAAAACTCGAATAATGCTCCCATATCTAGGGTACCGCTGCCGCTTCCACACTCGCTATCCTGGACTCCATTCAGAAGAACACTATACGTCATCGGTGACCCTACCCTCTCCCAAAGTCTTCCATCCCTTTCACACCGACGGCCGTTGGTAACCCTCTCGCTCGCTCTCTCTTTAACAGATATATGCACGGGCACTGCTCAGTAGAGATTTCTTCCATAGTTCCTCCACCTGCTGCCCCCAACAGATCTACCAGGGGAACAGAACGAATGCACCCTTTTACTGTCCAAGTCACAAGACATAGAACATCTTGTTATGCCCGCTCTTTTTTCCCGTGGAAGTAGAAGTTGTGGAATTCCTTGCCGGCGCATGTTTTTCCTTCTCCTCCAAACCTTCAAGTCCAGAATTAACAAGTTGCATATTTTCTCCTTGTCGACACCTACGGTACGATAGTATTTAGGCGATGAGCCTTCGTGGTGTGTTGTTGAAATTATATATATATATATATATATATATATATATATATATATATATATATATATATATATATATATATATATATATATATATATATATATAAATGTAAATGTAAATCGAAACTGACCCCGGGATGTGTTCTAGGGTGCGCATTTTAGGAATTTTTTTTTAATTCAAAGTTCCCATCTCCTCATTAGTGATTTTGTTAAAGAGAATTAACTAAAACCCCCGAAAACTCTCAAATATAGCTATAGGGAAACCCATACTACGTCGATGCAAAATTTAATGGTCTACCTGACCAATCCATAAAAAATAGGGTATTCCATAGAATAGATATTTTATTTATGGGAGGTGTTCTGGAATCGCCAACAACTGAAGTTTAGGGAAATAGAACCAGCCACAAAACAGTACTTTCCACCAAAGCTCAAGGATAAGGATTGGATATACGACGCTAACACATAAGTACCAGCTGGCGAAAGAACCTACACCAAAATGCAGCGCCTGTAGCGTTAATAGCATAGTGAAACCCAAAGACTAGATGAAACCACAGCTACCACTTTTCTATCGATGGACCATAATAAACTATTAATATATTTAAAAAATTTGTGGACTTTAAAAAAAAATCTAGACTAATGACTATGGTTACAGATTTAAGTTAAATCAAAGTCAATTGTTTGGGATGTGACAAATTTATGTTTATAGTTTATATATCCAAGTGATCTAGATGCGTCAATGACCTATGCTGTCGAGACACATTAATAAAAAAAATTATTATATTTTCCTTAATTTTTAAAAATGATAATAACCTGTAAACAACAGATTATCGTTATCGTGTACGCAGCATTATTGAACTATATAATAAGTAACGTTCTAGTGTAAAACTTAATAATCGGCAGTATAGCAAACAGGTAGATAGCGAGGTAACAAATTATAGCTTTGAAAATGGGTGGTTACATAGAAAAGTTGCTAGTACTAGCATTTATAATTATGTGTTTGTGCAACGAGTATAAGTGCCAATGTACTGGGGGCTCTGATTGCACTAGTTGTAGAGAGGCATGCACGAATTGTGGAAACTGTCCTAACGCACACACGTGTACCAATTCTAAAAATTGTTTGAAGGCATTTACATGTACGAATTCGACTGGTTGCATCGCAGCTTATACTTGTACTGGTTCTACAGGATGCAATACAGCCAGGACATGTACCAACTCAGAAGACTGTTTTAAAGCCACAATATGCACTAATTCAACCAACTGTTACGAGGCTACAACTTGTACGAATTCGACAGGTTGTCCGACATCTTCCTGACAATAATACGAACTATTTTAAAATAGTTCGTATTATTGAATAATCTAATCGTAAGAAGCTGCTTCTAAAATTATTTTTAATTGGAGAATAACCTTGGAAGGTCGATGACATAAATGTGGGAGCTGATGCAGTGTATTTTAGATGCTGCTATTTGATTAGTTTCTTTATGTATTCAATAAACATATAATATTATTATATTCTATTGTATCTGTTTTAAAAATAAAATATTAAAATTACATTACAAGAATTGATTCTTCATATCTTCTACATTTAAAATGATCCCAGATTATCTGTGAGGCTGTAGTTTTACTAAACATTGGGCAAAGCTTAAGAATACAAAGTTTTTTGTTTGTTTGTAAAGTCTGGGCGCTGCAGGTGCATTTAGTGTAGCGGCTTCTCATAAAAATGTATTTAAGATCAAATATGTCTTTTAAATATCAAATACGTCTTTGAAAGCAGGCGTCAAATTTGGTTACCAGTATAACCTATACAGTGTGTCCCAAACTGGATGGGGATGTATTGCTATATCCGTTATTATTAGAGATAGGGAGCCCGTTAAATTAGCAATGTTTTGTAGAATGTCATGCTCGTTCCAAATATGACTTGTATTTTGCTTTGCATCTTTTCGCTTTCGAGTTATTTTGAAAAAAACACAAAATTTGGCGATTTCTATTTTCTTCAATATCTAAGTAGGCGTTGATCTGACATGTCTAAGACTTGCACATAATGAGGACACTTTTTACAGAGTAATCTTTTTGTGCTATTCTCAACTTTGAATTGTCATTTGTTTTTGAGCTACAGGTATCAATGTTTGTTTTTATTATGGCAGCCATATTAGATTTTTTGCTTATCTGATAGCTTGTGAAAAGATCTTTCCAATGATGTACAATATGCTTGAGAAATTTTGTAATTGCACTGATAATTTTGAAAAAAACAGTTTTGAGGATAATAGGCAATGAAATCCAATACCAGAAAACAAATGACAAAAAAAGTGTTCAAAAAGCAGTAGGACATGGAGTCTAACAATAGACTTCTACACAAAATAGTGTGATTTAATTTACAATACTTAGTTAGGTAATAATGCTAGGTAATATTATGTGAAACAGTTTAATAACGAAACCCGGCCATAACAAATAGAAACTTAAACTCTACAAAACAACACAATTAGAAACGGAACTCAACAAATAATAAAATACGTGAGTGGCGAGCGTGTAGCCACCTAGTTGCGGAACCAAGTAGTATATTGTCACGCCAGATCCAAATAACACAAAGTGTTAAAAAACAGAGGCTGTAAACAACCAACTAACAATTTAAATTGTTAGCCTTACAAATATTAAAATAGAAACTTAAAAAATTCGGGACGCAGCAAGTGCGTTATGATAGTGAATTTTCATAAAAATGTTTTTAATAACAAATATGTGTGTTTTTTTAAGAAAGCAGGCATCAAATTTGGTTACCAGTATAACCTATATAGTAAAAACAATATGCCATGTTTCATCAAAATAACTTTATTGTGTGAAAATGTACAAAAATTTCCATAAGTAAACTTAAAGTGTTCCCGAAAAAACACGTTTCTTGGTCAACCTTATAGGTTAATAGCAAATTAAGCTGTTCAAATATGAAACATTTGATCAAAATTAGCTACCATACCACACTTTCTGCGTCCACAATTTCTTTTCTTACAAACATGCATTATATTTCGATGGAAAATGCAAAAATGCAATAACATAAGGCGTGTTTGATTAAAAAAAAAGGAAATTTGTATCACCAACGACTTATGGGCCACCCTGTGATTGTAGAAATATTATTTTAAGATGTAGCTCAAGACACCCTATAATTAATATATACAAAAATTTTTCATATCTTATATAATAACGGATATATTGAGCTTTATTAATTTTTTAGGAAAATGCGACAAAAATTATATATCATTAAACGATAAACTCTATAGCTAAGGCTACTGCCAAGCATCAGAGAAAGGGTCTATTTGAAATGAATTTTCTGGAAACATTTTAGTAAAATGAAGGACAATGACGGTTGAAACTAAGACTTCAGGGTTTGTAAAACATTCTTCTTGAGACATTTTATTTCTATAGCCCGTATTAGATTCAAGTTATTTGCCTAAATGTTGCCAATTTTGACATTTTAAATCGCCACTTTGACGTTTTGAGGAAAACCCCAATTTATTTTTCTTTAAATGCCTATAAATTTTTTGTCTTTTGACCTACATAGCTAAATTTGGTAGGTGACTTACCTATAAGGATGTACACCTGCGTACCAAATTTGGTTGTCCTTACTTTGTTAATTCTGGAGATATAAATTTTTTTCGAAAGAAAATACAAAATTTTCCGGGAAAACCTGGGCAGATTTTTCTGGCTAACGAACTTATCCAAGCCATTTGCAAAAGGAATTTTTTCACCAAATTTAATCAAAATCGGCCCATTATTTTTTGAGTTCTCGGTGTGATACATATATATATATATATATATATATATATATATATATATATATATATATATATATATATATATATATATAAATATATATATATAAATATATATATATATATATATAAATATATATATATATATATATATATATATATATATATATATATATATATATATATATATATATATATATATATAAACATATAAAAATTGAAACTTACCCCGGTTATGTTTTCTGGGGGGCCTAATTAGCGCTCATTTGAAGAAATTTTTTCAAAATTCAAAAGTCGGGATCTCCTCATTAGTGAATTTTTTTTAAGAAAATTCACTAAAATACACTAAATAGAAAATTGTTCAATATTGCCACCGTTTTATTCAATGCGCTTTATACACCTTTTCGAAACATGCCTGAAAACTCTGGTGAGGGTGTTTTGGTTAATATGATTTATAGCTTCCGTGATTCTGTTTCGTAATACATTGATATTTTGTGGTTGATCGAATTTATACACATCATTCTTCAGAGTACCCCAAAAATAAAAATTCATGGGTGTTAGTCAGGACTTCGAGCACACCAATAAACCCGCCCATTGTTACAAATGTCACGATTATTAAAATTATGGTACAAAAATTATTTGACGATCCTAGCATTGTGAGCTGGACAACCGTCTTGTTGGTGCCAAATCTCGTCTAAATTATCATAAAATATTCTTATTGTTGGTAAAATCATTTCTCAATAGATTAAGATACGTTTCCCCAGTTAAATTTTTTTTTAAAAAGGAACGGACCAACATAAAATGACCTGAAATTAAAAAAAATTAACTGCCTAATCTAAAAATAAAAGTAACAGCTTTTTACCTAATAAGCCGCACCAAACATTAATACCAAATCTGTCTTGCAATCGTCTTTCTTCGTTTAGATGGGGATTTTCATTTGCCCAATAATGCCTATTATGGCGACTATATACACCACAATTTGTAAATCTGGATTCATCATTCCATATTATTTTCAAACGAAAATTTTCATCTTGCCGACATTGTCCTTGATACCATCGGCAGACATGAAGTCGCTTAGGGTAATCGTCAACATTTAGGCCTTGTACAGAATGTTTCATCCTCTGATGACGCTAACTTGGTTAGTGAAACGATCGTCAGGTCTTTTTAAAATGTGTTGTGGTGATTTGGGCTCTCCAAGTGTACTTTTCACTTAGGCCTTGTACAATTGTAGGTTTGTATGGATGGTAATGACCTTGTTTTAATACAGAGTGTACCGTACTTTTTGGAACATCAATTTGTTCACCATAAAACTGAACAGATAGCGGACGGTTTTTGTCGGGATTATTTCTTTTTTCATTTCTAGGCATTGGTAGTTTCTTTGCGTGGACGCTATCGTCGTTGAATAGGTTGGTAACTATCCTGCGAAATATTTTGGTGTTTGGTTGTCGTCTTTCTGGGTAGTTGTTTTGATATGAATTTGCAGCTGCCTCAGTATTTCGGTTAGAACGAATATACTATTCCAACATGTCAAAATATTCTTCATTACTTAACATATTGTCGAATAATATTTAAAATAAACAGGAAACAAACCAGTTAGTACAAAATTTTAAGCAACGTGTTAAATACACCTCGGTCTGTTGGTCTGTCGGTCTGTTCGTCTACCTGTCTGACGGTCTGTCGGTCTGTCGGTCTGTCGGTCTGCCGGTCTATCCGTCTGTCGGTCTGTATGTCTGTCCATTTGTAGCCACGTTAACTTTAGAACGAATTGAGATATAGTCTGCAAATGTTGTATACAGTTAGCACTCGACAAACGAACGGTTAGGAGTGTTTTTGGGTAAACTCATTTTAGGGGGTAGGGGACGAATGGGGGGTGATTTGGTGAAAATTAAAATTCTTTCGTTAAAACCGGAGTAATATAATGTTTTAAGGTTTATTCATTAGAAAACTTTTAAGTTCATCAAACATCTGGTATTCTGTGCTGAAATCAAATTAGGGGTTGAATCTGCGGGGGTGGAATATTGTTGACAAAAATTTCGATTTTTTTTTTCTTAAACGGCATAAAAGGTCTCAAAATATATAAGAAACTTGATTACGGAATGAAACTTTTGTTTGTTTGTCGGTCTGTCTGTCGGTCCATCTGTCGGTCTGTCGGCATGTACGTCTGTCTGTTAGTAGGCGAAATAACTTGCGAACGAATTGAGATACAATCTTCAAATTTGTTATCCAGTTAGCACCCGACAAAGGAACGCTACGAATTGTTTTTGGGTAAGATCGCTTTAGGGGTATGGGATAATAAGGGGTGATTTGGTGAAAAGTGACACTTTTTCAATAAAACTCGAGTAATATAACGTTTCAAAAGTTTATGGGTACAGAAATAAAAATATTTTCTTTGTCGTCAAGTCATGGGTCCTAAATTAATTCCACCGACAATAGGCATGGATGCAAAATGATGAAAATGTTCTGTATCCTCCTACTATGTCGAAAATCATAACTACTGGACAATTGATAGTCCCTTTATTAATCTTATTTTTAAAGGGGTAGACATTGATCCAATCCAATCCATAGCAGGTGGTAGTGGAATTTTCCTTTATGTAATAGTAAAGGATTTTTTCACGCCCGAGGAGGTACCACCCCATACATCAAGGGGCCGGTGAAGTCTCAACGGACGTTTCCGGTTCTGGTGTATGAGTCGGTTTCCCTTATAAGCAAAAATGATGATGGCTCCTCCTTGTATAAAATATTCCGGAGGCAAAATACCCCTCCATTCGGATCTCCGGGAGAGGGGTGTACAGGGGGCGCCAACATCAAGATTTAACATATCCTTTTCGAATATATGTGGCCTAAATTCTAACCTGAACTCCGTCCACCATTTCCTCCAGGCTAACAGGCCCCAACTCCTCTTCCTCACCGAAACCCAAATCAGTGCCAAAACAGCCACTAATCACCTTAATTTCCCGGGGTATGAGCTCCTTACTGCCTTTAGATTGCATGGAGGCGTGTGCGCATACGTCCGTAGCAATCTACCCTGCACCAGACTTCCCAATTTAGAAGCTGGAAGAAAAGACATACTATGGATAAAACTCTCTCTCAGGGCTGCAACTAAATTCATCTGTTGCATTTACCGGTCACCTTCTGACAACAACTTTGTCCAGCTCTTTGACTACCTTTCTGAAAAAACCGACTATCTGATTTCTGAATATCCTTCCTCCGAGGTCACTATTCTTGGCGACTTCAATGTCCATAATAAGGAATGGCTAGGATCTTCAAAAACCGATCCACAAGGGAGAGCAGCGGAGGCCTTTGCAGTCAGCAATTCTTTGGCCAATATGGTTCAGCAACCTACTTACTTTCCTCGTATCCCAACACACAGCTCAAATCCCTTGGATCTCCTTCTTACTACAAATCCTGAATGCTATAAGACATCAGTCACCGCCCCCCTTGGTCGCTCAGACCACGGCATGGTCACTGCTTCCTGTGCAATGCAACCCGAGGTCACACAGTCATCACACCCACGTATCGTTTGGCACTACAACTCCGCAAACTGGGACGAAATGCGGGATTACTTTTCCTCATTTCCATGGGCGTCTGTCTGCTTCTCTCATCCTGACCCCTCTGATATCTCACAAAACGTCACCGAAATTATCCAAGCTGGCATGGAATTATTTATTCCACGCACACAGAAAACATCTTCAGCCACTCAAAAGCCCTGGTTCTCTAAATCCTGTGACAAGGCCAGACTTGAAAAGGTCAAAGCTCACAAAACGCTTCTACACAATCCCAGTCAAGAAAATCGTCAAGCATTCAACGACGCAAGAAACCGCTATGTCCGCATTCTTTCTGAGGCAAAAAACTCGTTTAATAACCACATCAAAAACAAAGTCCTCTCAAGCTCCAACGGCGGCAAACCCTTCTGGACTCTTGCTAAGTCTATTGGGAATAATTTCTGCAAGAGCACGTTCCCACCTCTTGTCTCAGGTGATGAAATTGTTTCTACCGCCCTGGGCAAGGCTGAACTTTTTGCTTCGTTGTTCGCCGGAAATTCTACTCTCAACCCACCTCCAAATGTTCAACCACCAACAGTCCCCAATGTCGCGCATAAAATGACTGATATCATTTTCAAAACTAAAAAGGTACGAAAGATGCTCTCTTCTCTTAATACCAGGAAAGCCTCTGGCCTTGACGGGATCCCAGCAATTGTTCTCAAAAAATGCGCACCAGAACTTGCTCCTGTCCTGACTCGTCTGTTTCAGATATCTTACAATAAAGGCATATTCCCTAGTAACTGGAAAACTGCTCGAGTACAACCCATCCCCAAGAAAGGATCCAAAGCGCTTCCTAGCAACTACAGGCCTATTTCTCTCCTTTCAGTCATCTCTAAAGTGATGGAAAAGTATATAAACACCGAACTACTAAAATTCCTTGAAAAACACAGTCTAATCCACGACAGGCAGTATGGATTCCGTCAGCGCAGATCGACTGCCGACCTCCTTTCCTTTGTCACCCATTCTTGGAACAAGTCTATGGAACAACATGGTGAATCCCAGATTGTTGCTCTAGACATATCCAAAGCATTCGATCAGGTCTGGCACGCAGCGCTGCTTAATAAACTTCCGGCCTATGGCCTACCACCAAAACTTTGTACCTGGACAGCAAATTTCCTCTCCAACAGGAGCATATCTGTTGTTGTGGATGGCCATTCCTCTAAACTGTATCCAATTAATGCAGGAGTTCCTCAAGGTTCAGCTTTAGCCCCTACTTTGTTTCTTCTCCACATCAATGACCTCCTCTCTAGCACATCCAACCCAGTTCACAGTTACGCGGACGACAGCACCCTCCACTCAAACATACAATATTCTAGGCCTATCTCTTTAGCCCAATTAGATGAGGATCGCAGACTTATGGAGGGTTCTGTCTCCGTGGATCTCCAAAAAATATGAGAATGGGAAAGTATAAATCTTGTACAATTCAACCCCACCAAATCTCAGTCTTGCTTTCTTTCTCATAAGAGATACACCAGCCCTAGACCCATCACAATGAACAACCAAGTTATTCAAAGTAATGAGTCATTTTCTCTTGTTGGCATTTCTGTAGATCGAAATCTTAATTGGCACCAACATGTCACATCAATTGCAGAAGCGGCTGCTAATAAATTAGGTTTTCTCTTCCGGGCTCGCAAATACTTTTCACCAGCTAATCTCTGTACCTTATATATTTCACAAATAAGGCCAAACCTCGAATACTGCTCCCACATCTGGGGTGCAGCTGCCGCTTCTACACTCGCTATCCTGGACTCCATTCAAAAGAGAGCTAAGAGAGCTATACGTCTCATCGGTGACCCTACCCTCACCCAAAGGCTTCCATCCCTTGCCCACCGACGTGCCGTTGGTGACCTCTCTCTCTTTTATAGATATCTGCACGGGCACTGCTCAGAGGAGCTTTCCTCCATAATTCCCCCACCTGCTGCCCCCAGCAGATCTACCAGGGGAACAGAGCGAATGCACCCTTTTAATGTCCAGGTCACCAGACATAGAACATCTTGTTATGCCCGCTCTTTTGTCCCGAGGACTTCCAAGTTGTGGAATTCCTTGCCGGCACATGTTTTTCCTTCTCCTCCGAACCTCCAAACCTTCAAGTCCAGAATTAACAAGCTGCCCCTTTCCTCCTTGTCAACACCCACGGTACGATAGTATTTAGGCTGTAAGCCCTCGTGGTGTGTTGTTGACATAAAAAAAAAAATAAAAAAAATAATAAAAAAAAAAAAATTTTCAGCACCATTATTACTTCCACAGCGTCAAAACGTGTGGAAGTAAGTATGTAATCGGCGACAAAAATTTCAATTTTTTTCCCCCTAAAGGTCGTAAAAAGTGTCAAAACATATAGAAAACATGATGTGGAAACGAATTTTTTTGTGTCTGTTGGTCTGTCGTTCTGCCCGTCTGTGGTTCTGTTTGTTTGTCCATCTGTCGGTCTGTATGTCTGTCTGTTTGTAGCCACGAGAACTTTAGAACGAATTGAGATATCGTCTTCAAATTTGGTATACAGTGAGCACTTGACAGACGAACGGTTCGAATGGTGTTTGGGTAAAATCGCTTTAGAGGGAAGGGGATGAGTAGGGTGATTTGGTGAAAATTGATATTTTTTCATTAAAACTCGAGTAGTAACGTTTTAGGGTTTATTTATTAGAAAGCTTTAAATTTTATCAAACATCTGGTATTATGTGCTAAAATTAAATTAGGGATTGAATGTGTGGGGGTGGAGTAACAGAAATTTAGAGCTTTCTTTGCTAAAACGGCGTAAAAAGTCACAAACCAATTAGAAAACGTGATTCTGTAACAAACTTTTCTGGTCTGTTCGTCCATTGATCGGTCTGTACGTCCGTCTGTCAGCAGGCGCAATAACTTTTGAACGAACTGAGATATCTTTCCAAATTTGGTATCCAGTTAGCAGCCGAAAAAGGAACGCTTCGAATTGTTTTTAGGTAAGATCGCTCTAGAGGGTAGGAAATAAATGAGGGGTGATTTGGTTAAATTGACGCTTTTTCGTTAAAACTCGAGTAATATAACGTTTCAAAATTGTAGGGGTACATGAATACGAAGATTTTCACCGTGATCCAGTCATGGATCCTAAATTAATTTCATGAGAATGTCTTTCTGAGGAGAGTAGATTATCACATCTATCTGGAAGTTATGATTCAATTTGCAGCACTATTTTTTGTACGTACTTACCAAGCTAAAATGTTTGGGATCTTCATCACATATATGAAATATTGTCAAAACTTTGTACCCAAAAAAGGACGATGAATCCTTTGCCGCGTGTTTGGGCGTATTAAGCGAAACGAAAATTCCAAGCTTTTCAAAACTTGCATGCATGCCATTTAAAAGAGGTTTTCTGTCTGAAAAATATAAATAGATAATAGTTTGAAAAATGTAACAAGTTTGTTAATTATTCGACAAACGATAATGCAGGCATGTCTTACGGGATAAATATGTAATTTAATCTAGATCACTCATTGTCAGTGTGTTACTAGAAAAGTAAATAATAATTACTTTATTATTTTATTACCGTTTCTTTATTTAACACGCATTAGCATCGTGTTTTTGACAAGAGATAAAATTTATAAATAGCTTTTCCACGTTGTAACCAAGTCTAAATTGCTCAAGTTTCTAGAAACCTAACACCAACTACAAAACATATATAGTGTAGTACTCCAAAATGGAATAAATTAAGCATCTCAATTATTGTGCATATTTTTAAAATTCCTGAAATATGTCAATTTACAGTAAAAAAAATGATGAAATCCCGCAAGGTGAGAACTTCACACCTACATTTAACCCTCTATAAGTGACAGTTGCAACTCCCAAAATAAATATTAAAATAGGAAGAAGGGCTTGTATTACATCATTCGAAAGATATCTTAATTCTTTATTAAAAATGCTATGGTTTTAAAATTTAATGGAGAAATTTACACTAAAAAATGATGACGTCCTGCAAGGTGAGAACTTCACACCTACATTTAACCCTCTATAAGTGACAGTTGCAACTCCCAAAATAAATATTAAAATAGGAAGAAGGGCTTGTATTACATCATTTGTAAGATATCTTAATTCTTAATTTAAAAATGCTATGGTTTTAAACTTTAATGGAAAATTTACACTAAAAAATGATGACATCCTGCAAGGTGAGAACTTCACAGGTGCATTCAGCCCTCTATAAGTGACAGTTGCAACTCCCAAAATAAATATTAAAATAGGAAGAAGGGGCTTGTATTACATCATTTGAATGATATCTTAATACTTTATTCAAAAATGCTAGGGTTTTAAAATTTAATGGAGAAATTTACACTAAAAAATGATGACGTCCTGCAAGGTGAGAACTTCACACCTACATTTTACCCTCTATAAGTGACAGTTGCAACTCCCAAAATAAATATTAAAATAAGAAGAAGGGCTTGTATTACATCATTTGTAAGATATCTTAATTCTTAATTTAAAAATGCTATGGTTTTAAACTTTAATGGAAAATTTACACTAAAAAATGATGACATCCTGCAAGGTGAGAACTTCACAGGTACATTCAGCCCTCTATAAGTGACAGTTGCAACTCCCAAAATAAATATTAAAATAGGAAGAAGGGGCTTGTATTACATTATTTGAAAGATATCTTGATTCTTTATTCAAAAATGCTATGGTTTTAAAATTTAACGGAAAAATTTACACTAAAAAATGATGACATCCTGCAAGGTGAGAACTTCACAAGTACATTCAACCCTCTATAAGTGACAGTTGCTACTCCCAAAATAAATATTAAAATAGGAAGAAGGGGCTTGTATTACATCATTTGAATGATATCTTAATTCTTTATTCAAAAATGCTATGGTTTTAAAATTTAATGGAAAAATTTCCAGCTAAAAAATGATGACATCCTGCAAGGTGAGAACTTCACACCTACATTTAACCCTCTATAAGTGACAGTTGCAACTCCCAAAATAAATATTAAAATAGGAAGAAGGGCTTGTATTACATCATGTGTAAGATATCTTAATTCTTAATTTAAAAATGCTATGGTTTTAAACTTTAATGGAAAATTTACACTAAAAAATGATGACATCCTGCAAGGTGAGAACTTCACAAGTACATTCAACCCTCTATAAGTGACAGTTGCAACTCCCAAAATAAATATTAAAATAAGAAGAAGGGGCTTGTATTACATCATTTGAAAGATATCTTGATTCTTTATTCAAAAATGCTATGGTTTTAAAATTTAATGGAAAAATTTACACTAAAAAATGATGACATCCTGCAAGGTGAGAACTTCACAAATACATTCAACCCTCTATAAGTGACAGTTGCAACTCCCAAAATAAATATTAAAATAGGAAGAAGGGGCTTGTATTACATCATTTGAAAGATATCTTAATTCTTTATTCAAAAATGCTATGGTTTTAAAATTTAATGGAAAAATGTACAGTAAAAAATGATGACATCTTGCAAGGTGAGAACTTCACAAGTACATTCAACCCTCTATAAGTGACAGTTGCAACTCCCGAAATAAATATTAAAATAGGAAGAAGGGGCTTGTATTACATCATTTGAATGATATCTTGATTCTTTATTCAAAAATGCTATGGTTTTAAAATTTAATGGAAAAATGTACACTAAAAAATGATGACATCCTGCAAGGTGAGAACTTCACACCTACATTCAACCCTCTATAAGTGACAGTTGCAACTCCCAAAATAAATATTAAAATAGGAAGAAGAGGCTTGTATTACATCATTTGAAAGATATTTTGATTCTTTATTCAAAAATGCTATGGTTTTAAAATTTAATGGAAAAATGTACACTAAAAAATGATGACATCCTGCAAGGTGAGAACTTCACACCTACATTTAACCCTCTATAAGTGACAGTTGAAACTCCCGAAATAAATATTAAAATAGGAAGAAGGGGCTTGTATTACATCATTTGAAAGATATCTTGATTCTTTATTCAAAAATGCTATGGTTTTAAACTTTAATGGAAAAATGTACACTAAAAAATGATGACATCCTGCAAGGTGAGAACTTCACACCTACATTCAACCCTCTATAAGTGACAGTTGCAACTCCCAAAATAAATATTAAAATAGGAAGAAGGGGCTTGTATTACATCATTTGAAAGATATCTTGATTCTTTATTCAAAAATGCTATGGTTTTAAAATTTAATGGAAAAATGTACACTAAAAAATGATGACATCCTGCAAGGTGAGAACTTCACAAGTACATTTAACCCTCTATAAGTGACAGTTGCAACTCCCAAAATAAATATTAAAATAGGAAGAAGGGGCTTGTATTACATCATTTGAAAGATATATTAATTCTTTATTCAAAAATGCTATGGTTTTAAAATTTAATCGAAAAATTTACAGTGAAAAAAGATGACATCCTGCAAGGTGAGAACTTCACACTTACATTCAACCCTCTATAAGTGACAGTTGGAACTCCCAAAATAAATATTAAAATAGGAAGAAGGGGCTTGTATTACATCATTTGAAAGATATATTAATTCTTTATTCAAAAATGCTATGGTTTTAAAATTTAATGAAAAAATTTACAGTAAAAAAAGATGACATCCTGCAAGGTGAGAACTTCACACCTACATTCAACTCTCTATAAGTGACAGTTGCAACTCCCAAAATGAATATTAAAATAGGCAGGACATCATGTATTACATCATTTTAAAGATATCTTAATTCTTTATTAAAAAATGCCATGGTTTTAAAATTTAATGGAAAAATTAAAGTAAAGAAAAGAAAAAAATTCATCCGATTGACGAACTTCTCTACAATACACTAAAAAATTAATAACTAATCGCGGTTTATTTTTGATAATGAGCAAAAGTTGAAAAATGTTCAGGACGCAGCAAGTGCGTTATTGTAGTGAATTTTCAACAAAAATCTCTAGAAACCTGAACAGAAAAAGATTCCTGTAGTTCATGCATTGAGTGTGATTGTATGCATGCAGAAGGGGAAGAAGAACCCACAAGTAGCAGAGGATTTCTGCCCCTTCACCCAAAAACAGTGAGGCTTCTCCTTCCCCTTGTGCATACATACAACTACCTTCAAAGCATAAAGCAAAATAATTTTTTTTTCAAAGCAACCGCCAAGAAAGTTAATGGACCTGGGCGAATATGGGTGTGTGCGGGGAAGACAGGGTTTGAAAAAAGTATTGCTGAAAAATGTGAAAAACGCGTCTTTTCAAAGTCCGACTAAATGTTTTTTTAGCATTTTTCGCTCAGATTTCCTCCCCACTCAGCGCCCCTATTCATTCTTGTTCCCTTAATTTTATTGGGGATTGTTTTTTGCAACAAATTTGCCCCGTGGCTTGTGCATCCAAGGGAGGTTCTCAGCATCTTTCTGATAAAAAAATTATAAAAACCCTCCTTGCAGTAAACTGTAAATTTACCGAAATTAGATTCCACAGATAATATGAAATACAGCACTAAGTGAGTGGTGGGAGTGCCGCCACCCAGTTTCGGAACCAAGTAGTATGTTGTCACGCCTGCTCCAATAAGTTAAAAAAAGAGACTGTATACAACTAACTAACAATTTAGAAAATTGTCAGCCCTGGCCCATTTCTACCGCAATATAGGGACAGAGTATGTAAGGATAGATGCATTTTCGCAACAATTAGAAACATAGACCGGTTTCGCTCTCATTAGAGCTCTTCAGTACCGCATATTAATTGTAGCAAAAATGCACCAAAAGTAATACGGCTATAGTATAGCCAGCCTTTCAACACTAAGTGAGTGGTGGGAGTGCCGCCACCCAGTTGCGGAACCAAGTGGTATGTTGTCACGCCAGCTCCAAATAACTCGAAGTTTAAAAAAATAGAGACTGTATAGAACTAACTAACAATTTAGAAAATTGTCAACCCTGGCCCATTTCTACCCCAATATAGGGACAAAGTATGTAAGGCTAGATGCATTCTCGCAACAATTAGAACCGTAGACCAGTTTCGCTCTCATTAGAGCTCTTCAGTGCGGCATACTAATTGTAGCAAAAATGCACCAAAAGTCTAGGGTTCTAATTGTTGCGAGAATGCATCTAGCGTTACATACTTTGTCCCTATATTGCGGTAGAAAATTGGGTAGAAAAAAACAATTTTCTAAATGGTTAGTTAGTTGTATACAGTCTCTTTTTTTAAAACTTCGTGTTATTTGGTGCTAGCGTAACCACTTGGTTTCGCAACTGGGTGGCGAAATGGAGTCCCTGTAGTACATATCACAATGTTCTACATTCTGACACCTTGCAGTGACTGTAACTTCCATTGTTTTCAGTTTTGGCTACTATTTATTTAAATAACATAGCAGTACAGGTAACTTCACCTGTCTTTGTCCAACATTGTAGATATTGCATTACATAATTTGAAGTAATGTCGAGGATTATTTTAATACTAATTTCGAATAACTTTATTTTCCTTTGATCAAAAGACTTGAAAATTGATACACAAGGACGTCTCTCTGTGTTCTTTTGAGTTGTAGATTTTCGTTGCAATCACTTACACAGCTTACAAGATATAGCGTTTAAAAATATTTTTTAATTTTTTGTTAGGAAAAATTGGGCGTTGAGATCTGATTAACGAACTCATCCAAGCCATCAACAAAATAAGGGTAATTCCCAATTTTGTCCGAATCAGTAAGGTATATTTTGAGTTATTGGTTGGATACATACATACATATATATATATATATATATATATATATATATATATATATATATATATATATATATATATATATATATATATATATATATATATATATATATATATATATATATATATATATATATATATATATATATAATAATAAACTTTTAAACTGACCATGGAAATCGAGTGATCGTGCTGGCCATTCCAGCGATCCTTTCCTCCCTATCCACCGATTTGGAAATATCAAGTCCATGTACTGCCGTATATTGATTTGGTAATGTACTGGGGCTCCATCCTGGTGTAAATATATCACATTCGCTAGAACTTGTGTGTTTACTTGATCACGATATAAGTTCGACAAAGTCAGCACGACATTATTTTAGAGCAGTGCTAAATAGTTACCTCCATTGAAACTGCCATGAATAAAACAGGGACCAATGGCATGGTTTTCAACTATACCTGCTCAAACATTAACCTTTTCGGGGTATTGCGTATGTTCTTATCTCATCCAGTGTAGGTTTTTTTTAGACCAGTAGCGACAGTTTTGACGATTAGCATGTCCATGAAGTGTAAAACTGTACAATTCGGAAACAAAACATGTTTCAGTTGGATAACATTGTTATCTAATATTTTCAAGAGGTGTTCACAAAAACACGTTCTTTACGCTCCACTTTTCAGGTTGGCTTACATTTTTAGGACTCCAGGCATATGCATTAACAACTGTTTGCATTTATTTTCAAATTCTACTGATCTTTGCTGTTTTAAATTTAAAATGTGCAAAATATGGTGGTTTAAATAAATTGTGCAGTATTTATGAAAATTCGTTGCAGGGTACACACTGCTCTGACTCCTGGCAAAAGGTGGTTACAAAATTATAAATTGCTTTAATAATATCTAGCGGCGTAAAATGTGTCGTCCAAATATCTCTTTATAACGAAAAGAATATTCCCTAAATAATAATTTTTGCCTCAAATAAATACGCATTTAAGTAAGGATGGTTTCTAATAGATTAGGATGGTCTGTTAACAGTCAAGAACTGAACTGACAGATATGCAAAGAGTGACACGTACTATGATGACAAAATACAAGTGTAACCACCCAACATCATCAGTTTTTAGAACAACACTACCCAGAAAAGAAGTAGGAAAAGCTCTAAGTGACAATCTAGATCACAAACAAACAGATAAGCTACAATAATTCTTTATTAGCAAAGCTTAAACATCAAATCTGCAGCAGTTGGTCGCAAGAGAAGAACTATTCTCCCTTAAATCTTGCAAACACTAACGTAAATTTGGAAGTTCTAACATATATCGATAAGCAAGAAAAGTGGGCTCAAAAAGCAATACATCATCACGATCTAAACCAAGCACACATTGATAAAGAAGCGTCAAATAGGTGGCTCTCTGAACATTATACCAAGAGACCGAAAGATTTATGATAACTATTCAGGATCAGGTAATTAATCCTAACAATTACAAGATATATGTAATTCATTAATCCAAACATTAAAGTGCCGACAAAGAAAGTCCGTTACAGAAAATTTCGTAATTTTTTTTTATTGCTTACAGTTAAAGAACAGCGTTTGCGGCGTGAGAGATGACGGGATATATGTGATTTCTCTTCAATACAAAAGGCGCTTTGAGTTGTACAGGGAGACAGAAAGAGGCACGCCACGAACACAACAGTCGGCGACGAACCAGTCAGTCGACCGACACTACGCTAGAGCTGGCAGCGTCAGTTGGACTATCTCTGTGGAGAGAACAAGGTGAGACAGCTAGTGCCACCTTGATAGATTCGTGCTTATGAATCTAAGCTCCACTGTTTCAGGTCCCATAATAAGTAATTATTTTGCTCGAGTAGTTAGCATTCTTAGATACAAAATTTGAGGCTCTGGATTTTAGGATGTTTTAGGACATTTTTGACTCAGAACTTTTTAGGCTATTGGCTATAAATTATTAGATTTTGGTACTGAGCCTAAGTTGTAACTAAGTATAACTTCTGGAAGTTTGGCTCTGATTTTCAAGCTTGGTTATAAATAACTGATAGCTCTTAGATTGTGAAGTTTTAATCTTTAACCTGTAAGAGTTTGGTTCTTAATGATTGACTCTGGAATCCTGGTCTTGAATAACTTCCTCAAGGTATATTAATTAGTAACAAACACGCGAGTCTACCCTTTTTTCAGTGAATATTTTTTATTTATTTCAAAAACACACCACGAGGGCTCACAGCCTAAATACTATCGTACCGTGGGTGTCGACAAGGAGGAAAGAGGCAACTTGTTAATTCTAGACCTGGAGGTTCGGAAGAGAAGGAAAAACTAGTGCCGGCAAGGAATTCCACAACTTGCAAGTCCTCGGCACAAAAGAGCGGGCATAACAAGATGTTCTATGTCTGGTGACCTAGACACTAAAGGGTGCTATCGCTCTGTTCCCTTGGTAGATCTGTTGGGGGCAGCCGGTGGAGGACCTCTGGAAGAAAGCTCCTTCGAGCAGCGCCCGTGCAGATATCTGTAAAAGAGAGATAGAGAGAAAGAGGTCACCAACGGCATATCGGTGGGCAAGGGATGGCAACCTTTGGGTGAGGGTAGGGTCACCGATGAGACGTATAGCTCTCTGCTGAATGGAGTCCAGGATACCGAGCGTAGACGCGGCAGCGGCACCCCAGATGTGGGAGCAGTATTCGAGGTTTGGCCTTATTTGTGAAGTATATAAGGTATAGAGATTAGCTGGTGAAAAGTATTTGCAAGCCCGGAAGATGAAACCAAATTTCTTAGCAGCCGCTTCTGCAATTGATGTTACATGTTGGTGCCAATTGAGATTTCGCTCCACAGAAATGCCAACAAGTGAAAAGAACTCATTACTTTGAATAACTTGGTTGTTCATTGTGATGGGTCTTGTGCTTGTGTATCTCATCTGAGATAGAAGGCAAGACTGAGATTTGATGTAGTTGAATTGTACAAGATTTTTACTTCCCCAGTCCAATATTTTTTAGAGATCCACGGATACAGAACCCCTCATGAGTCTTGATCCTCATCTAATTGGGCAAAAGAGTCAGGCTTAGGCTATTGAATATTTGAGTGGAGGGTGCAGTCGTCCGCATAACTGTGAATTGGGGTGGATGTGCTAGAAAGACGGTCATTGATGTGGAGAAGAAACAAAGTAGGGGCTAAAGCTGAACCTTGAGGGACTCCTGCATTAATTGGATACAGTTTAGAGGAATGGCCGTCTACGACAAGAGAAATGGTCCGGTTGGAGAGGAAATTTGCTCTCCGGGTACAGAGTTTTGGTGGTGGTCCATAGGCCAGAAGTTTATTAAGCAGCGCTGCATGCCAGACCTGATCGAATGCTTTGGATATGTCTAGAGCGACAATTTGGGATTCACCGTGTAGTTCTATAGACTTGTTCCAAGAAAGGGTGACAAAGGAAAGGCGATCTGCAGTTGATCTGCGCTGACGGAATCTATATTGCCTGTCGTGGAGTAGACTGTTTTTTTTTCAAGAAATTTTAGTAATTCGGTGTTTATATACTTTTCCATCACTTTAGAGACGACTGAAAGGAGAGAAATAGACCTGTAGTTGCTAGGATGTGCTTTGGATCATTTCTTAGTGATGGGTTGTATTCGAGCAGTTTTCCAGTTACTCTATATGCCTCTATTGTAAGATGTCTGAAACAGACGAGTCAGGACAGGAGCAAGTTCTGGTGCTCATTTTTTGAGAACAATTGCAGGGATTTCGTCAAGGCCTGAGGTTTTCCCGGTATTAAGAGAAGAGAGCATCTTTCGTACCTTTTTAATTTTGAAAATGATATCTGTCATTTTATGCGCGACATTGTTGGTGGTTGAACATTTGGAGGTGGGTTGAGAGCAGAATAGCCGGCGAACAATGAGGCAAAAAGTTCAGCCGGTAGAAACAATTTTTTCCCCTGAAACAAGGGGTGGGAACGTGCTCTTGCAGAATTATTTCAAATAGATTTAGCAAGAGTCCAGAATGGTATGCTGCCGTGGGAGGTTGAGAGGACTTTGTTTTGGATGTGGTCATTTCACAAGCTTTTTGCCTCAGAAAGAATGCGGGCATAGCGGTTTCTTGAGTCGTTAAATGCTTGACTGTTTTCTTGACTGGGATTGTGTAGAAGTGTTTTGTTAGCTTTGACCTTTCTAAATCTGGTCACAGGATTTAGATAACCAGTGCTTTTGAGTGGCTGAAGAGGTTTTTTGTGTACGTGGAATAAATATGCTAGCTTGAATAATTTCGGTGACGTTTTGTGAGATATCAGAGGGGTCAGGATGAGAGAAGCAGACAGACGCCTATAGAAATGAGGAAAAGTAATCCCGCATTTCGTCCCAGTTCGCTGAGTTGTAGTGTCAAACGATACGTGGGTGTGATGATTGTGTGACCTCGGGTTCCATTGCGCAGGAAGCAGCGACCATGCCGTGGTCTGAGCGACCAAGAGGGGCGGCGACTGATGTCTTATAGCATTCAGGTTTTCTAGTAAGAAGGAGATCCAAGGGATTTGAACTGTGTGTTGGGATGCGAGGAAAGTAAGTAGGTTGCTGAACCATATTGGCTAAAGTATTGCTGACTGCAAAGGCTTCCGCTGCTCTCCCTTGTGGATCGGTTTTTGAAGATCCTAGCCATTCTTTATTATGGACATTGAAGTCACCAAGAATAGTGACCTTGGAGCAAGGATATTTACAAATCAGATGGTAGGTTTTTCAGAAAGGTAGTCTAAGAGCTGGACAAAGTTTTTGTCAGAAGGTGACCGGTAAATGCAACAGATGAATTTAGTCGCAGCCCTGAGAGAGAGTTTCAACCAAAGTATGTCTTTTCTTCCAGCTTCTAAATTGGGGAGTCTGGTTCAGGGTAGATTGCTACGGACGTATGCGCACATATCTCCATGCAATCTAAAGGAAGTAAGGAGCTCATACCCCGGGAATTAAGGTAATTAGTGGCTGTTTTGGCACTGATTTGGGTTTCGGTCAGGAAGAGGAGTTGGGGCCTATTAGCCTGGAGAAAATGGTGGACGGAGTTCAGGTTAGAACTTAGGCCACATACATTCGAGAAGGATAGGTTAAATCTTAATGCCGGCGCCCCCTGTACACCCCTCTCCCGGAGATCCGAATGGAGGGGTATTTGATCTCCGGAATCTTTTGTACAAGGAGGAGCCATCATAATTTTTGTCTGTAAGGGAAACAGACTCGTACACCAGAACCGGCAACGTCCGTTGGGACTTCACCGGCTCCTTGATGTAAAAGGTGGTACCTCCTCGGGCATGAAAAAAATCCTTTACTATCACGTAAAGAAAAAGTCCACTACCACGTGCCCCTGATTAGTCGCCTTTTACGACAGGCAGGAGTTACCATGGGCCTATTCTTTTACTTAGTCCCGGGACCCACAGGAGACATAAATTAGTTCCATTATATTCCTTTCACCCTGTCAGATTGTTTTGGTAAACTGATTTAGCACGGGCCACTTAAGGACAACTCAGTTTTTTGCAGTGCAAGATATTCTTGCTTAATGTATAATGTAGTCTTAAAATGTGAAATAAATGAATTTGCCGTAATGTCTGTAAGTAAAATAGTTTTCAAGTTAACATTAGCTATCTTAGAAGTGCTGCCCATAGTAATTTAAGTATCACTCTGATATTTTGAACCATGCATTTTTAGTCTCTGACTAACGTTTTTATATTTTTATGTTTATATAAGGGGTCACTCGGGGGTCAAAGGCAATGAAGAAGCTGACAGTCTCGCGAAGAGAGGGCCAGCAAAGCCATTTATGGGACCAGAAGCGGTTCTAGGCCTGACAAAGACCACGACCAGGGGAGCCATTAAGTCCTGGGTCAGAAACGAACACAAGGTGTACTGGGCAGACTGTCCAGGGCTCAGACCTGGGAAGTCAGTCATTGACGAACCCAGATCAAAGAGAGCTGTGGAGCTGCTAAATCTAAGCAGATGACAGTTTAGAAACATAACAGGTCTCTTGACAGGTCACATGTCCGTTAAAACACCTGCATAAAATGGGGCGGTTCGAGGGGGACCTCGCATGCAGACTCTGCGGCGAGGGGGATGAATCAGCCCAGCACATCTTGTGCGAGTGTAAAGCTCTGGACCGCAAAAGACAAAAGACATCTACGGTCAGTATAGACCGGAGACAGAGCAATATCAAACTTCTCCCTACCAATCGCTGTGCAGGCTAGTTCAAGGCACAGTGATTTTGGAATGGGTGGCGTAAAAAGACTAATGGCATGCACAATAGGCCAAAGGCTGTAGTGCTATCGGGGCGGCAAAGTCGAAGACGAGCCCTGAGGGAAAAAACGTTTTTATTTATTTCTCTTCCATTTAAAATTGAATAATAAACCATAAATGTAAAACAACGAGCATTAGGCTCGAATTTACTGCTGAAGCAGGGAATGAGACTACTTCTTGCAAGATGATCTATCTGGCCATATCATATATTTAACAAACATTCATTATAAGAGTTATACGCCACTCGTTTTTTTCTTTTCTAAAATCTACAATAATTTTTCAACAAAAAAGGTATCTTGCAGTTTTTCCATAGCTCGCTTACTTTACGTACAAATTGCAATTTTGTAAAAGCTGGTTCATTTTCCCAATTAAATAATTTTAACCTATATTTGTTTTGCCCAGTAAATAATAAGATAGCAATTTGAAATTTTCAGTATGACTAATCTAATAAGAAATAACATGAATAATTTACATTAATTTTATAAGGTAAATGGGTTATACTTATAGCAAGGGCTCAAATGTTGCTCACGTGCTTGAATACAATTTTCGACACGCCTTCTCATTGAATGCCTTACTCTTTCAAAAATTCCAGCAGTTTGATCAATCACTCTGCAACCTTCTTCAATTCGTTGTTGAAGAGTTTGAATATCAGGAACTGGTGTTGCGTAAACATATGGTTTTAAATGACCCCATAGATAAAAATCCAAGGGATTCAGATCCGGAGAGCTAGCAGGCCAATGGAACGGTCATCCACGTCCAAGCCATCTTCGTGTGTATAATTCGTCCAAGTACTGACCAACAAGTTGGCTAAAACGTCCTGGTTCACCATCCTGCAAAAACCACGTATCTCTGCGTAAAACTAGTGGAAGATCTTCAAGCAAATTTGGCAAATCATCTTGCAAGAAACTAAGGTATGTTCTCCCATCCAGTCTACTTGGCAACACAAAAGGTAAATTAAAAAAAATCATCAAATATACTAACCCAAATATTAATAGAAAATTGTCTCTGATGCCTTGACTGTATTATTTCGTTGGATTTTCATCGGCTCAAACATGACTGTTATGGTAATTAATTATACTGTTGCTCCGGGTTCTGGATAAGTGAGACTTTAAATTTTAACAAAACAACTTTATTTACACTCTAAATATGGATACAATAAAATTTCTAGAATGTCTCTCTCACAAAACACTTCATTTACTGGCCTTACAATTACTACTCTCAACAAAAGTCACTAATCTGGTACTACAGTCACTACTCTCTTAACACTTTACACTGCTTCTTCAAGTCACTACCACATTCTCTTACTGAACTAAACTAACTCGGGCTGGCTTGCTTTCGCTTTTATATACTCGCCGTACCTTCCCCTCCTTTCCAGAGCGTTCCATTCCAGAACGTTCCAGGACCTTCTTTTACTAGAAGGTTCTGTGAATACAGATCGGTCCCGTGTGTATACAGGGGGATGTATATACAGGATGATCCAAATGTGGTCACCACTCCTATGTTACACAAGAGGTGTTTCTCGAACTATAAGATCTCTCTGCGTATACAGGGTGTAAGGGTTCTCTGCGTATACAGGGTGTATATACAGGGTGTTCGGAATGTGCAGACCTCAGTTATCCGTTCCGACGGGGTACAAGTTGGTAACTTCGTTATTTCTGGTCCTAGAGTGTTGAGACTTCGCCTGAGGGGGGTCACCCCAGGCACCCCCAGGGGGGGTGGGGAGGCGGTGTTGCCAGATTGTGCAAAAATTCCCAGATGTTGGGGAAATTCTGGAGATGTGGCAACACCGCACCTACGTCTATTGAAGTGCTTTGTAACACTGCCCCCCTCCTTAAGACTGTTCGTCCCGAACAGTATTTACCGGCCGCCAACTTGGGGGTTCGTTGCCCCGATAGGGACTCAACCTCTCTATGTGAACAACTTTGGGTTTAGTTCTTGGAGACAGCTGGATTCTGTAGACTAGGTCGTTAATTTTCTTAGTCACCAAGTATGGCCCTTCCCATGGTTTCTGAAGTTTGGGACTGAGGCCCTTTCTCCTTGTTGGTTGGTACAGCCACACTGCATCACCTTCTTTGAATGTATGGGGTGTTGCTCTGCGATCCAAGCGCATCTTCATCCGGTCACTGCTCAAGAGGAGCCTATCTCTGACGCATCGGTGTATAGTGCGCAGTCTTCCTTCTAGGTCGGCGACATACTCAGGTAACGTAGCTAGGTCCGCTATGTCCTCGTTCGGTGGTGGTCTCGTCATGTCGATTGGTAACCGCATCTCTCTGCCGGTCAACATCATGGATGGGGTGTAGCCGGTAGATTCATGCTGAGAGCTTCTGTAAGCTAGGAGGAACAGAGGTATCAGCTTGTCCCAGTTTCTCTGATTCTCATCGACAAACATAGCAAGGTACTGGTTGATGGTCCTGTTATGCCGTTCTACCATGCCGTCTGATTGAGGGTGGAGTGGCGTTGTTCTCGTTTTCTTTATGCCTAGCAAGTCCATTAGGCTCTTCCAGACCTCAGATTCGAAATTCCGGCCCTGGTCAGTGTGAATCTCCAAGGGTACGCCATGCCGTGATATGACATTTTCCATCAGGGCTTCTGCTACGGTCGTTGCCTCTTGGTTGGGGATCGGCGCAACTTCAGGCCATTTCGAGAAGTAGTCCATCGCCACCATTATGTATCTGTTCCCAGACTCTGTGATGGGAAAAGGCCCTGCGATGTCTACGGCAACTCTCTCCCACGGTGTACCTGAGATGTACTGCATCATTTTTCCTCTGGATCGGGTCTTTGGTCCTTTCTTTGAAGCACATTGGTCACACCTTTTGCACCATTCTTCCACGCTTCTTCGGCAGTTTATCCAATAGAAGCGGTCTCTCACTCTGGCAAGAGTCCTGTTGACCCCAAAGTGGCCTCCACTTCTACTATTGTGTAACTCTTGAAGAACACTGTTTATGCACTCACTTGGCACAACAGTCTGGTATATACAGTCTCTACCATCGACAGTTTCCCATTTTCGAGTGATCAAGTCATTCTTTAGGCACAAGGAGTCCCACTGTAGCCAGTAGCCTTTAACCTCTGCCCCAAGCCGGGACACATCGTGCCACTCAGGTCTTTTCCCCTTTTCGAGCCATTCTCTAATATTTTTCAAGTCTGGATCTGTCTTCTGTGCATCTCTGATGTATTCAAGATTTACGTCTGGATCGGTATTATTCTCCTGTTCCGTCACCAGTTGTTTGATCTGATGAGTTACTTTGTCGATCTCTTTGTTCTCTTGTCGCTCGCAAAATTTACATTCATGCACTGAACATGGTCTTCTTGACAGGCCGTCTGCATTGGCGTGACTTCTTCCTCTTCGATGTTCAATCCGGAAGTCGTAGCTCTGCAGTTTCTCTATCCATCGTGCTATCTGTCCTTCGGGATTTCTAAAGTTCAGAAGCCATTGCAGAGCAGAGTGATCTGACCTCACGCGGAATGTTCTTCCGTACAGGAAGTTGTGGAAATGTTCGATGGATCTTACAACTGCCAGCAGTTCTTTCCGGGTTACACAGTAATTCCTTTCGGCTTTTCCGAACGTTTTGCTGAAGTAGCCTATCACAACTTCTTCTCCGGCTTGGAGCTGCGAGAGTACTGCCCCAATGCCATACTGGGAAGCATCGGTGTCCAGTATGAACTGTCCTTCGTCCTGAGGATAAGCCAGTACAGGAGCAGTGAGAAGACGATGTTTGAGTTCTCTAAAAGACTGTTGGCAATCTGGTGACCAGATGAACTCGGCCTTATTTTCAGTTAGGCTATGTAGAGGTTTCGCAATGCTGCTGAAGTACTTCACAAAGCGTCGGTAGTAGCTGCAAAGTCCCAGAAAACTTCTGACCTCATGTTTGTTCTTCGGCACAGGCCAGTCTCTTACTGCCTTTATTTTCTCTGGATCAGTTTCTATCCCTTTCTCAGAAACGACATGTCCGAGGAAACTCACTTTCTTCTGGAAGAGGACGCATTTCTTGGGATTGAGTTGCAGATTGGCACCTCTCAGCCTGGAGAAAACCTGCTTCAGATTCGACAGGTGTTCATCGAAAGTCCTTCCAATCACCATGACATCGTCGAGATACACCAGGCATGTTTCCCATGTAAGTCCTCTCAGCACTAACTCCATTAGTCGCTCGAAGGTGGCAGGAGCATTACATAAGCCGAATGGCATGACCTTGAATTGGTACAACCCATTCCCGGTTGAAAAAGCAGTCTTCTCCTTATCGTCTTTATGGAGTTCTACTTGCCAGTAGCCACTTTTCAGGTCTAATGTAGAGAACCACTTTGATCCGGCCAAAGTGTTCAAAGTGTCGTCGATCCGGGGCAGGGGATAACTGTCTTTCTTGGTGACATCATTCAGCTTCCTATAGTCCACGCAAAATCTCATAGTGCCGTCTTTCTTGGTGACCAAAACTACTGGGGACGACCAAGGACTATTAGACTCCTCAATCACACCATCTTCCAGCATTTCGTTAACCATCGCCTTGATTTCTGATTGCTTGGCAAAAGGCAGTCTTCTCGGCGGCTGTCTAATTGGTCTTGCGTCGCCAGTATTAATTCTGTGTTGCACTAGACTCGTACGACCTGTGATTTTATCTTGAGCGAAAATATCGGCCTCCTCCAATACGAACTTCAGGGCCATTTCCATCTCCATGTCGTTCAATTGGCCCCATGAATTCTTGAACCGTTCTACTATCTCTACTGGCAGTCTTCTGTCTAATGCAGTGGGTGTCACGTTTTTGGACAACGTCACTCGGTCAATGGGTTCGCAAGTGGCGATAACCTCACCTTTCTTCAGTGTGACCCTGTTAGTTTGTACGTTAGCCACTCTTATGGGTATTGTCTTCTTCGGGTCTACTAAGCATCGTGCGACGAGGGCACCATCATGTCTATCTTTTAGGGGCTCCGCTATGAGAGCAGACATACCATCAAGTTTCTTCTCTAGCCTGGCTCTGACAATCTTCTCACTGTTACCAGGAATCCGTGTATCTTCGTCGACAATAAGTCTCACCCTGGGATTAGCTTCGCCTGCTGTTGGAGATAAATACAACTCTTCGTTACCGATTTTCAAGATCTTATTCTGGAAGTCTACTGATAGGACATCGAACTCTTCCATTAAATCCAGGCCCAGAATAAATTCGTCGACGATTTCTGCGACGACAGCCCTTACCTGTAGCTCAGTACTGCCCAGCCTAATGTAAACAGTGGCCTCTCCATGCACGGGTATTCTATCTCCTTTTGCCGTCTCCAACACAGGCTGTTTGTTGGTAGTGAGTGCCGACTTGTTTGGCAACATGTCTGGACGTACAACGGATCTAGTGGCACCAGTATCGATAGTGAAACTGCATTGTCTTCCGTGTATGCTGCCAGGTATAACGAGGCTCTCGCGGTAGCGTCGGATAGTGGAGACCTTGACTTTGGGGCCTTGGGACTCGCACGCCAGCTGTAGCCCCCTTACACCGGCGTCAGGTCGTTTCCCTGACGGCGCTCCCTGTTGGTGTATTCTTGTCCTCTGCGAGCCACCGGTTGGGTTTGTGAGCACTGCCTACTTATGTGCCCTTTCCTACCACACTTGTAGCATTCTATGTGCGACCAATCTGATTTCGTCTTACGTGCTCCAACCGTTGCAGTGAGCTTGCTTATGGCTTCCTTCATCAACTTCATTTCTTGCCTTAGTTCCTCTGTCGCGTCTGCATGGTCCTCTATCTCCTTCACTTCGCGCAGCCTGTTGCGGCGAGGTTGAGATGCATTCTTGGCTGCTTCAAATTCCAAACCATAAATGACGCAGTCTGTAAGTGTTTTTAACCTTCCGAGCCTTAAAGCTTGTTGCATTTCACCGTCAAGTACCCCATCGATGAAGGTCTGGACGGTGATCTGGTTGACAAATTCTTCTGGGGCTTGAGGATATGCCAGTCGCACAAGTTTCTCCACTTCGGCACTAAATTCTTGCAGAGTCTCGTTTGGCTTCTGGACCCTTGTCTTTAGTTGTGTCTGGTAGACCTGGCTCATGTACTTGTTACCATATCTCAAATCTAGGGCCTGTATCACTGTTAAGTAGTTTTGCTGTTTCGACTCCGGGATGTTCTGGAGGATTTCTAGGGCTTTACCTCGAAGCGAGAGAATTAGAGCAGTGGCTGCCTGTTGTTCGCTCCACCCATTGCTGAGAGCTGCCGCCTCAAACTGCCTCCTGTACATGGGCCACGATGTTTCTCCGTCAAAAGTCGGCGGCTTTAGGGTTCCATGAAGCTGCTGCACGGCTGGCATATCTTCTTCCGGACGATTTTGAACTGGAGACGTTCCAGTAACTCCTCTTGGCTGAGTTCTATCAGTCTGACCCATCACCTGTTCTGTCAGTTCTTTATGTCTGATGTCTGTGCCTTTCATCATCATCTTTATTTGTTCTTTCAATCCTTCAACTTCTTCCCATTGTTTATTCAAATCCTCTGTTACATTTTCTACTTTCCTGTTCACATTTTCTATTTGTTCGTTGATCTGTTCAATTTCTTCTTTTACATCGACTCTCATATTGTGGAACATACTTCGGAGGTCTTCTTTGTCTTCTTCACGTTGCTTCTTGAGTTCTTCTTTATCTTCTTGTCGTCGTTGTTCGTCTTCTTCGCGTTGCCTCTTGAGGTCTTCTTTATCTTCTTGTCGTCGTTGTTCGTCTTCTTCGCGTTGCTTCTTGAGTTCTTCTTTGTCTTCTTGCCGTCGTCGTTCATCTTCTTCGCGCCGTCTTCTTTCTTCTTCTTGTCGTCGTTGTTCGTCTTCTTCGCGTTGCTTCTTCAGTAAGTCCATCAACTCTTTGATTTCAGCCATCTCGTCGTAGTCAGTCGATCTAGTGTTTACCATTTACAGCTAGCTTAGTTGTCCACTTCTTCACTCACTTATCCCACACTTCTGACACCAAATTGTTGCGTTTTCTCCGGGTTCTGGATAAGTGAGACTTTAAATTTTAACAAAACAACTTTATTTACACTCTAAATATGGATACAATAAAATTTCTAGAATGTCTCTCTCACAAAACACTTCATTTACTGGCCTTACAATTACTACTCTCAACAAAAGTCACTAATCTGGTACTACAGTCACTACTCTCTTAACACTTTACACTGCTTCTTCAAGTCACTACCACATTCTCTTACTGAACTAAACTAACTCGGGCTGGCTTGCTTTCGCTTTTATATACTCGCCGTACCTTCCCCTCCTTTCCAGAGCGTTCCATTCCAGAACGTTCCAGGACCTTCTTTTACTAGAAGGTTCTGTGAATACAGATCGGTCCCGTGTGTATACAGGGGGATGTATATACAGGATGATCCAAATGTGGTCACCACTCCTATGTTACACAAGAGGTGTTTCTCGAACTATAAGATCTCTCTGCGTATACAGGGTGTAAGGGTTCTCTGCGTATACAGGGTGTATATACAGGGTGTTCGGAATGTGCAGACCTCAGTTATCCGTTCCGACGGGGTACAAGTTGGTAACTTCGTTATTTCTGGTCCTAGAGTGTTGAGACTTCGCCTGAGGGGGGTCACCCCAGGCACCCCCAGGGGGGTGGGGAGGCGGTGTTGCCAGATTGTGCAAAAATTCCCAGATGTTGGGGAAATTCTGGAGATGTGGTAACACCGCACCTACGTCTATTGAAGTGCTTTGTAACAATACCATCTCTGCTACACATAGCTTCGTCGGTGAATAAAATTTTAGAAATAAAGGCTGGTTCCTCTACACACTTATTTAAAAACTAAGTACAGTATTCTAGACGGGGTTGAAAATCTTCAGAATAGAGTCCTTATACGCGTTGCAGATGGCATGGGTATAACAAATTATCGTTTAGAACACGATGTCATCTGATTCACTCCTTCTATTGCTCCTATTCTTCTCGAATTCAACGCCGGATTCAAAAATTAGCAATGCTACGTTAAATCAAATGAGAAGTTGCTGTGGAGAAGTGTAATCAGTATTGATGTATGTCCACCGTTAAGGCCGGAAAAAAATCATATGTAAAATCGAAAAATCCAAATTTTTCAAAAAATCTCAAAATAAAAAAAAGATCGGAGATGTCTAACCGCAATTTTGTTGGTCTTTTGAGTGCGCAACTTTTCTCTCATTTAACCAAGTCTGAATCTGTTACGGTCTTGGAGATCCCCATAGTGGTGGCCCTCCTTATCTTGGACACACTGTATATATATATATATATATATATATATATATATATATATATATATATATATATATATACATATATATATATATATATATATATATATATATATATATATATATATATATATATATATATATATATATATATATATATATATATATAGTCAATAGAGAACGGCACTAAGCGCCGTCTCTGGTGTTGTGACTACTCTAGACCTCCATAGCAGGCTCTATATACACGCAGTACAACAATAAGGAAGCTGTGGGAAGAAAACTAGCGAGCGAAAGCAACTGCTCCTCTGGCTGATGCCACGAGGGGCATTGAATTGCATTACTTGCAAGCCACTATCACTTTAGTACTGCCGACTTGTTGGAGCGCAGATATGGCATATTGAGGGGTTCTAAGGACGAAACATGTCTGTGTCTGCTGCTATACATCTTACCACAAGTCCCGGTAGGACCGAAGTGTTTAGATGTGTTTTTTCTAAAATTTCGACAACACACCACGAGGGCTTACAGCCTAAATACTATCGTACCGTGGGTGTAGACAAGAAGGAAAGAGGCAACTTGTTAATTCTGGACTTGAAGGTTTGGACGTTCGGAGGAGAAGGAAAACATGTGCCGGCAAGCAATTCCACAACTTGGAAGTTCTCGGGACAAAAGAGCGGGCATAACAAGATGTTCTATGTCTGGTGACCTCGACAGTAAAAGGGTGCATTTGCTCTGTTCCCCTGGTAGATCTGTTGGGGGCAGCATGTGGGGGAACCATGGAGGAAAGCTCCTCTTAGCAGTGCCCGTGCAGATATCTATAAAAAAGAGAGAGGTCACCAACGGCACGTCAGTGGGCAAGGGATGGCAGCCTTTGGGTGAGGGTAGGGTCACCGATGAGACGTATAACTCTCTTTTGAATGTAGTCCAGGATAGCGAGTGTAGAAGCGGCAGCTGCATCCCAGATGTGGGAGCAGTATTCGTGGTTTGGCCTTATTTGTGAAATATATAAGGTACAGAGATTAGCTGGTGAAAAGTATTTGCGAGCCCGGAAGAGAAAACCTAATTTATTAGCAGCCGCTTCTGCAATTGATGTGACATGTTGGTGCCAATTAAGATTTCGATCTACAGAAATGCCAACAAGAGAAAATGACTCATTACTTTGAATAACTTGGTTGTTCATTGTGATGGGTCTAGGGCTGGTGTATCTCTTATGAGAAAGAAAGCAAGACTGAGATTTGGTGGGGTTGAATTGTACAAGATTTATACTTTCCCATTCTCATATTTTTTGGAGATCCACGGAGACAGAACCCTCCATAAGTCTGCGATCCTCATCTAATTGGGCTAAAGAGATAGGCCTAGAATATTGTATATTTAAGTGGAGGGTGCTGTCGTCCGCGTAACTGTGAACTGGGTTGGATGTGCTAGAGAGGAGGTCATTGATGTGAAGAAGAAACAAAGTAGGGGCCAAAGCTGAACCTTGAGGAACTCCTGCATTAATTTGATACAGTTTAGAGGAATGGCCATCCACAACAACAGAAATGCTTCTGTTGGTGACGAAATTTGCTGTCTAGGTACAAAGTTTTGATGGTAGGGCATAGGCCGGAAGTTTATTAAGCAGCACTGCGTGCCAGACCTGGTCGAATTCTTTGGATATATCTAGAGCAACAATCTGGGACTCACCTTGTAGTTCCATAGACTTGTTCCAAGAATGGGTGACAAAAGAAAGGAGGTCGGCAGTTGATCTGCGCTGACGGAATCCATACCGCCTGTCGTGGATTAGACTGTGTTTTTCAAGAAATTTTAGTACTTCAGTGTTTATATACTTTTCCATCACTTTAGAGACGACTGAAAGGAGAGAAATAGGCCTGTAGTTGCTAGGAAGCGCTTTGGATCATTTCTTGGGGATGGGTTGTACCCGAGCAGTTTTCCAGTTACTAGGGAATATGTCTTTATTGTAAGATATCTGAAACAGATGAGTCAGGACAGGAGCAAGTTCTGGTGCGCATTTTTTGAGAACAATTGCTGGGATCTCGTCAAGGCCAGAGGCTTTCCTGGTATTAAGAGAAGAGAGTATCTTCCCTACCTTTTTAGTTTTGAAATTGATATCCGTCATTTTATGCGCGACATTGGGGACTGTTGGTGGTTGAACATTTGGAGGTGGGTTGAGAGTATAATTGCCGGCGAACAACGAAGCAAAAAGTTCAGCCTTGCCCAGGGCGGTAGAAACAATTTCCTCCCCTGAGACAAGAGGTGGGAACGTGCTTTTGCAGAAATTATTCCCAAAAGATTTAGCAAGAGTCCAGAAGGGTTCGCCACTGTTGGAGCTTAAGAGGACTTTGTTTTTGATGTGGTTATTAAACGAGTTTTTTGCCTCAGAAAGAATACGGACATAGCGGTTTCTTGCGTCGTTAAATGCTTGACTATGTATATATATATATATATATATATATATATATATATATATATATATATATATATATATATATATATATATATATATAATATAGACCTAAAAAATGAGTTTCCAAGGCTAGTTCACGCTCATTTCTAAAAAGTTTCGAAAATCGTTATCTCTCTATACGCCAAATTTTCTTTATTAAGATTCGCTTAAAATATACACACTCACCTTCCTTAAAGCTTCTGCTAATAATGTTTACGTATTTGATGTTTCTCCATGTTGCGTAATCTTCAATTAACTCTACAGTGTTTTCGGTAATATCGCAATGCATATTAGCTGTATTTATAAAGTTGTCAAAGTTCCATACATATAATATAATCAAAAGAAAATACTTTTCAAAATGCATGCTTCTCTTAAGAGATTTCAATAATGATTTCGTCAAAAACGTAGTCGATACAATAATATATCCGTACTTTACTTAACATGTTAAATTATTTAACTAGCTTTGATTACAAATCTGGAAGACCTATTGAATATGATTTGATAAATTAGAAATTAATCAGTTTTTGGTGTACTTCATTTATCATATGAGAATAACAGATTGAATAGAATTAATACAAAAAATACAGCATGATTTACCTTTCCTAAAAATGATAGACGATATGTAATAAATCACTTTAACTACTATGTGAAAAATGATTGTTCATGTAATTAATTATGGCTCTCTTGTTTGACCTATGACAAATCATGTTTGGAATCTAATTAGAAGCACAAACTCGCTAGTAGAGAGAAGTTCTACAACAAATAGACACTGAGTTCGTGGCTTGTGTTTTGGCTGAGGCATCTGACTGTGTCAATTGAAATTATTATTGAAAAAGCTCGAATTTGATTATGGAAGTGTCTTATTAGTTCGTACTTTACTTAAATGGAAAGTCACACTTTATGAGCTTACTAATTGGTTTATTAATAGTACTTATGCATATCTATTTTTACTACTTAAATAATTCAACATCCATCACGACCTTAACTATTACCCGAACTACACCAGCTAATATTAATTGTACAAACATTATTATTATTATTATTATTATTATTATTATTATTATTATTATTATTATTATTATTATTATTATTATTATTATTATTATTATTATTATTATTATTATTATTATTATTATTATTATTATTATTATTATTATTATTATTATTATTATTATTATTATTATTATTATTATTATTATTATTATTATTATTATCATTATTATTATTATTATTATTATTATTATTATTATTATTATTTCTGACATCAGATACTTCATATTTGACTTACAGAAACGACATCTATGACAGTCGACGTTAAAAATACAAGATACAAGATACGAGTGTCTTATAGCAGTAAGATTTTTGTACCGTGACTAACATCTGTTATGTCAAAATAAATATATTGATTACATTATGATTATTCTGAAATATTCGGTAAATGACGTCGCACAAGGTCGGCGAAAACTTCAAATTCGTTACCTGCAATATGTGTGGTGGCGAAATTAATTTGATCCTTATACATTATACACGATCGGATCCGGCATCCCAAGAGTCTATAATACCTGACCTAGGCGTAGTAGTAGTAGTAGTAGCAGTGGTGTGGAGGCTAACGCCATGCAAGTAGGCCACAATGGGCCCTTTTTGCCAACCCGACAACCCAGCAACTATGCTCTACTCTTCCTCGGTTCCTGCGCCGAACCGCCTCGACCTCGAAATGAAGGCCATGACGGTATTTCATTGGACGGAACTTACCTGGTTCCTCTGCAGAATCCTCGAACCGAACAACTCTGTTCGAAGACTCTCAAAAGCCTCGCATTCACACAGGTAGTGGTAAGCCGTCTCTTCATTCTCACCGCATTCCTGGCAAATGGGATCTCTCTCTATGCCTATCAATGTGAGGTGTCTTCTAAGAGCGCAGTGACCTCTCAGCACCCCCAAGGATACGGCGAAGCGCAGGTCTACTTCTACCGAGTAGCCAGGCAGTCTTGACTCTGTCCGGCCCCTCCACCGGGTCCCTCGCCTGCCTACAGCCACCGGCCGACTCCCAATGCCTCTCTATGGCCTCCTCAGTCCTCCTGTCTAAGGCGACAGAGACCGTCTTCCTACTTATGTCTATCTAAGGCTCGGGGCCACAGAACGGCCCCCGGGAACCAAGTCTTGCGAGATCATTCGCCACCTCATTCTGCGCTACGCCACAGTGTCCCGCAACCCACACAAGTTGCACTTCCTTTGTCCTGGCAACTCCTTTAAGCGGGTCAGCGCAGTCCTGAACCAGTATTGACCTAATTGTGGCCGCGCAGACTGCCCGGAAAACCGCCTGCCTATCCGAGCACAGGTATACACATTTCTCGAGGCTCATCCTGTCTATCGGCTACAGACATGATAGCGTACACCTCCGCTTCGAATGCCGCGGTATATGCGCCCAGAGCATAACTCTCGCGCCCCTCAGGCTGTCGATGTATATTCCTGCCCCGGAGCATTGTTGATCCTCCGGCCGCGATCCGTCAGTAAAACAGACCAGGCTTGCGGGCTGGAATGTAACCCCATTTTCCTTCTACTGATCCCTACTGGCGATTCTGAGGGTATATGGCCTAGTCAACCTAATATCGTTCTCTGCATTCCGTACCTTGATGGTGGAAATCAAAATTTCCTTTTCCATCTCCTTAACGACTCTTGCATGTCCTATTATTGCTCCCTCTCCGCACGAGTTTCCAAAGTCTCGCATTCTAAGATGCGATGCCATAGCCTTCCTTCTGATACAGATGGGAAGCGGTGGCAGCATCAGCAAGACCTCTAGCACGGCTGAGGGTGTCGTCCTCATAGCGCCTGTGACACCCAGTATTGCCAGCCTTTGAAGTTTGGCCAGCTTCTTGGTAGCATTTTGGTTCACACCACACCACCAGACAAACGCCTCGTAGAGAATTCTCGGCCTGACGAAAGCAGTGTAAATCCAATTAAGGATCCGAGGATTAAGTCCCCAGGTCCTCGCTATCACTCGACGCAGCTGCCAGAGGGTCGCTACTCCCTTCCTTACCACTCTTTCTATTTGCGACCCCCATGGTAGCTTGGAGTCCAGGACCACCCCCAGATATTTGACCTCCGGCACTAAAGCTAAAGGTTTTCCAAACATCACGGGCGCCCTGAACCCCTCCGTATTCCTCTTCTTGGTGAATAGGATCATCTCCGTCTTCGCTGGGTTTACGGAGAGTCCCAGCTAACTACCCCACCTTTGAATTATGCTACAGGTAGCTTGCATGCACTCACAGACGACACCGAGGAATTTGCCGGTATATATATATATATATATATATATATATATATATATATATATATATATATATATGTATGTATGTATGTATGTGTGTATGTACGTATCACACCGATAACTCAAAGAAGAACGGGCCGACTTTGTTAAAATTTGGTACATACCTACCTTTTGCAAGTGGCTTGGACAAGTTTCTTGGTCAGGAAAATCTGCCCACGTTTTCCCAGAAAATTATGTGTTTTGTTTCGAAAAAAATATATATCTCCGGAAATAACAAAGTAGGGGCCACCAAATTTAATATGCTGGTTTCTGTCATAAAGGTTATTATATGTAGGTAGAGGTAAATTAATTTTGAATTAACTAAATCTGCTTCAAGAAAGTTAATACGTCAAAATTGTTATTGTGATCGTAGGAGTACGAATTTGTGTGAAAAATTGGCGAATATATGACTAACGAGCTCCTAGATATGTGCCTAAGTCGATATTTCCCTTTATTTCGTTTAAATATGAGCAAAAAATTCATTGTAAATCAAAATTGTTCTGTGTAAATAGTAGATGTTAGACGACTAACATGTATAACAAGATATACCTGCTAGCACATATATGTCGAGCATGGCCAAGTTGGCTAAGGCCTGTACATTGGATACTGGACTCCTACATGTCGAGTTCTAATCCTAGTGACTGACTTTACTTTTTATCCATTTTTTTTTTAATTCTCATTTTACTTTACCGTTATCTAATCAGATTGTTGTTATTCCGATGATTTTTTAGCGAGTTTTTCTATAAAAAATAATCTGGTAAGAGGAGATGAAAATTTTAAGACTTAATTCAATTTGAACACCATATCTGATTGTTTGTTCTTGCCCTAACTTAGTAAAACCGTTCCATATTTAATACAGTCGTAGACTTTTCCCGTGGTTTCACAAGTGCTTGTTTGAATGAATTTTCTTTTAAAAAATTACTAGTGAGGAGATCCCAACTTTTAAATTTAGAAAAAAATTCTTGAAATGACCGCGAACTAGGCCCTCTAGAACCCATATCCAAGGTCTTTACCCTATATATATATATATATATATATATATATATATATATATATATATATATATATATATATATATATATATATATATATATAAAGGGTGAACCATTTACCAGAATTTAGGTCTGTAAGTTTAAAGACAAAAAAATTAGAGGCATTTAAAGAATTTGGGGTGTTCCTAAAAGCGTAAAAAGTCGCGATTTGAAACGTCAAAATTGGAAACTTTTAGGCAAAGAACCTAAAAGAAATACGGATTATGTACATAGTGTTCTGCAAACACTTAAGTTTCAGCTTCAACCATCATTGCCCTTCATTTTAATAAAATATTTACAGAAAATTAATTACAAATAGACACTTTCTCTGATACTTTGGCAGTAGTTTTAGTAAACTTGATGATTTAACGGTCTATAATTTTTAGCTAATTTTTGTAGAAAAAATTAATTAATCAGGAGTCTGCGGTTTTTGAATTCTAAAAATATTTCTTCAAATGTGCGCAAACTAGGCAACCTAGAATCCATATCTGGGTTTACTTTCTGTTTACATATATACAGGGTGACGTATTTCTACGGTAAAGCTAAATATAACTGTTATTATGCAAGATACGAAAAACATTGTATACGTTACTTATAGCGTGTCTTGAGCTGCATCTTATAAAATTATTTTGACAATCACAGGCTGGCCCATAAGTCGTTGGTGATACCTACAATTTTTTTTTTGGAACATTCCTTATTGCATTTTTGCTTTTTTCATCGAAATATGAAGCATGTTTGTAAAAAAATCGAGACGCAGTAAGTGGGTTTTGGTAGCGAATTTTCATTAAATGCTTCAAAATTCAATAACTCAATTTGCTATTAACCTAAGGTTCGTCGGCTAGGAAACGAGTTTAAACATTTAAAGTTTGTTTTTGGAAAATTTTTGTACATGTTGAAACATGTTATTTTGATAAAATATGGTATATTGTTACTACTATATAGGTTATGCCGGTGACCAAATTGATGCCTGCTTGCATTAGAAAGACATATTTGCTATAAAAACATTTTTATGAAAATTCACTACCATAACGCACTGCGTCCAGACTTTTTATTATAAATTAATAATATCAATATATATTCAAAAGTTAAATTATAAGTGGTATACTTAAATGAAATTTGGTATGTTAGAATACGACATAAATCCAAAGAGATCGACGTAGTCAGTTGTTTTCGGTCACAGAGTTTTAAATTGGATCTCCGGTTTTTTTTCTGTTTATTTGATAAAAAATTAGATTCTGTATACAATGACCTCTCATATGTCAACTTTTGTCATTTTTGCCTAAAAATAATAATATTTTAAATTTCAATCTAGAGTGTCATGACTATGTTAAAACTATTATTTTTTAATCAAGAAGCTATGGAAAAGTAGATTTGAACTTTTATTGTTTTTTGTCTCTTTTCCTGGCGGGTTAAAATATCCTGAAATCGTATTTTTAATCATAACTCAATTTTTTCAAATGGAACGAGGGTGGTTCATTAGCATATTAGGCAAAACATTTTTAGTAGGCGGTTTAACTCTAAATACCCTGTGTGTGGTACAAAATTATCCGTAAAAAAATTCTTTTGCCGTGTCCACTTTGGGACACACTCTATTGTATATATATATATATATATATATATATATATATATATATATATATATATATATATGTTGTTTTACACTTGGGACACTGTGCACGGGGTAATTTTTATCACAGAATCAATAGTAAATTCGAAGTAAATTAGTATTTAGTTCAGTCAATTGTTACAATACCGACTATTTATCTTAAAAATTCATAATACCACTAAACTAAGATCGGAACGTGTGAGCTGTGATTAGCACTGATAAGCACACTTGACGAATCCAAATCACCACAATACATTTTAAAGATCCTGACGATCGTTTCTAGATACCATTATGAAAAAAGCCAACTTGCAACTAACATTTTTGAAAAAAATTACTTTAAAAAAACTTGCTAGGTAACCCAAAAGACAAGGATAGTACGGCCAAAATGTTGGGAATTTATAAAATAAATTGTAAAGATTGTGATCCTAAATACGACGGGCAAATAAAAAGATCTATGAGAATTGGGTTCAAAGAACATTTAGCATCTGTGTGTGTGAATAAATTTCGCTCCGCCGCCTATGGGTAGTTACAAAAGATACCGGCATCGGCAAAAGCACATCCAACAGATAATAAAAGAATACAGATATTTCCGCCAAACGACATATGTTAATATTGGTGTCGTTGAACCTCCCTAAATCGTTAGTGACCGACCACCTGCAGAAGAATATAAATAGAGTTATGGATATAAGATATTTAGAATTATTCATCCTCTGATGACGTTAACTTTATTAGTGAAACGATCCTTAGGTTTTTTTAATGGGTTGTGGTGATTTGGGTTCTCCAAGTGTGTTTATTAGTAATACCATTATGTAATCGCTACTGCTTAATAGCTCAACATATGATATACTAACAGTAATATGTTGATTGTTTACATAAATGCTTACATTTGAATAAACAGTCCAGGAACTCATCGTCTAGACTCTAGAACGATCACATAATGGTATACCACATACATATATCAGTATATGATAATCTGCCATGACAACAAACTAAATACAAAATAATAATCACGAAGCACATGAATGTGCTTGTTTGTTAAGAAGCTTTATAATGTTCTTGTACAGGTGCACAAAGGATCTGAAAATCTGGATTTCAAAAATGAAAAGTCTGGACGCAGCAAACGCGTTATGGTAATAAATTTTCATAGAAATAATCTGGCACCAAACATTATTTTTAGTGAATTTTTATTAAAAAAATTCACTAATAGAGAGGTATCGATGGTGAGACTTTGCAAAAATTCTTTCAAATGAGCACGAATTAGGACCCCTAGAACCCATATCCGGGGTCAGTTTGAATTTTTATATGCTTATATATATATATATATATATATATATATATATATATATATATATATATATATATATATATATATATATATATATATATATATATATATATATTTATATATATATATATATATATATATATATATATATATATATATATATATATATATATATATATATATATATGTATCCGTCTGATAACTCAAAAAATAATTAACCGATTTAGATGAAACTCGGCGAGTGCCTTTCTTTTATTAATGGCTTGGATGAGTTCGTTGGCCAGAAAAATCGGACGGGGTTTTCCGGGAAAATTTTGAGTTTTCTTTCAAAAAAAAAATTTTTTTTCCGAAAATTTCGATAAAATTTGGTCTACATATTGCTTAGGGAAATACCTAACTATGTGCCAAAATTCAGCTTTCTAGGGTTACAGAAAATTGAGCTATTCAAATTTGAAACATGTTTAAATCATAAGTATGTGGTTGCTGTTGGTTAGTCAATGCTTTTCTTATTGACTCATGAGATTCATTCATCAACCTTCCATTGACTTCTGCTTCTGCCGCTGTTACAGTCTACAGTCCTTTTATTTAGATCTAGAGTTGTAACCACTCATACAAACAGTGTTTTTTAACCACGTGGCTAGGCGACTGACCGAATTCATTCCCAGTTGCTGTTGATTTACTCATATTCTCTTAATATGTTTGAAGATGTGGTGTCTACTTCATTCCAAGTCACTATTAACCGACTATTTATGAAATCAAATAAGTAAATTAAATCGATTGTCATAAAATATGTAGTGTATTAAGACAATGGAAAAAGAAATAAAACATATATAACTGTGCACATTTTGATTATATTTTAGGGTGCTTGAGAGAGGTATTGTCACAGCATAATATCTTATTAAAGTTCATTTGTAAATAGGTTTAATTTTTATATGTTTATATATATATATATATATATATATATATATATATATATATATATATATATATATATATATATATATATATATATATATATATATATATATATATATATATATATATATATATATGATAACTCAGAAAATAATTAACCGATTTCGATGAGACTTGGCAAGTGCCTGTCTTTTATTAATGGCTTGGATGAGTTCGTTATCCAGAAAAATCAGACGGGGTTTTCCGGAAAAATTTTGAGTTTTCTTTCGAAAACATTTTTTTCTCCGAAAGTAACAAAGCTGTTTCAATGAAATTTACTATATATGTTGCCTCAACCTTACTACGTACCAAAATTCAACTTTCTAAGTTTAGAGAAAATTGAGTTACTCAAATTTTAAATTTTCTTTCGAACAAAATTTTTTCTCCGAAAATTACAAAGTTATTTTAATGAAATTTTGTGGATATCTTGCCTTAGGAAAAACCTTACTACGTATTGAAATTAAACTCTCTAAGTTTATAGAAAATTGAGTTATTTAAATTTGAAGCATTTAATAAAAATTCACTACCATAACGCACTTGCTGCGTCCCGAGTTTTTTTGTTATATACTTATTACTTTTCTTGTAACATAGCGATCTGAATTTTTGTATGTAGGTAACTTTTTTAAATAAATCCAGATGCCAAATTAAGTTTACAGAGATTTATGATTTTCTGCGATAAAAAAAATTTTCCCGGAAAACTTATCCCGATTTTAAATGAACTTATCAAAGCCATTTAAAAATGGAAGGTACATTATACAAAGTTATATATATATATATATATATATATATATATATATATATATATATATATATATATATATATATATATATATATATATATATGTGTGTGTGTGTGTGTGTGTGTGTGTGTGTGTGTGTGTGTGTGTGTGTGTGTGTGTGTGTGTGTACAGGCTGTTTCAAAAATGATGGTCTATGTTACAGGTGCACATTCAGCACAAAAAAATAAGACAATTTTTTTGATATAAACATGGGTCCGCAAATGCTTAGTTTTTTAAATACAGCATGTTAAAGTTATTTGTTTTTGTCAGTCCGAGTCAAATTAAAATTTTGACGCGAAAATTGGCATGTGGAGGTTTTCAAGGGCAAGAAATTTAAATATGTTATTCTTAATAACACTGCTGGCAGAGGGCGCCACTTGTAAGACATGGCTTGCATTCAATTGGCTATAATTTTTTGACACCCAGTAATATCGACCTACCATATAGCTACCTTGCAGCCCTTATCAATTGTAAGCAAAAAATGTATATTTGATTTAAATCTCTCAGACACACCATTTTCGAGATATTTCAATTGTATGTCAATGTCGCTCAAAAATTAATTCTGCGACAAATCATAGGAATACATTTTTCACCTTTGAATTGCTATCAGTATGTATAAACTTAATTTTTTTAATCTCCGGTTAAAAATTAAAATCTTACCAGAAAAAAGAACTGACAAGACACGACCATGAAGATAATAAAAAAAGCCAAGACAACAAACTTTGAACAGACCATTTAACAAAGTGGTGTCCATCGTTACGGGACTTGACTTTTGTGTTTTCGTCGTGACATATACTATATTTACGTTTGAGACTACTCACTATTTTTAAGTAATTTAATTGTATTGTCCGTAATTTTTGTAATTAAATATGGAAGTCTTTACCAACAATGAACTAACAGATATACATGTTATGTATTCACGGGCTTTTGGTAACTGTTATGAGGCGAAACGACTGTATGAAGAAGCCTTCCCAAATCGGAGAATTCCAGACAGAAGGATGTCTCAAGGGATTGACATCCATCTGCGCGAAACAGGTACATACTTACATTATCTAATACATCGATCTGTCTCTTTTGAATATATTTTTTTTTACCAGGTACCCTTAATAAAGTACTGCTGATCGAGTCAGACCAGGAAGTGCACGAAATCCTGATTTTGAAGAGGCTGTTCTGGATCAAATTGAAGAAAATCCAAAAATAAGTACTAGGGAAATGGCCAATCATCTGGGAGCATCCAATGCAACGATATGGCGAGTTCTTCACGAGCAACAATTGCGTGCATATCACATCCAACGTGTGCAAGCACTATCGCCTGAAAGAGATTTTATATTTCGCCTACAGTTTTGCCAATGGTTTTTTCAACATAATAATGTAGAAAACTTGTTGAATTGTGTATTTTTCACTGACGAGTCTGGAATTAGGCGCGACGAGATCCTCAATTTTCGTAACAGCCATATTTGGGCTGACGAAAATCCCCACGCGGTTTTTGAAAGGCATCATCGACAGCAATTTTCCTTAAATGTATGGGCTGGAATTGTAGGGTGTAATTTGATAGGACCACTTTTTTTACCTCACAGACTTAATGCTACAACTTATCTTGAATTCCTGCAAAACCAACTAAATGTGTTTAGAAAATGTACCTCTTGACATAAGACATAACCTGTGGTTTATGCATGACGGAGCCCCCCACATTTCGCCCTAAATGTCAGAAATTACCTAAGCAATACTTTTGGACGCAGATTAATCGGACGCGGTGGACCTCAGCCATGGCCGGCTCGATACCCTGATTTAAATCCTATGGACTTTCATTCATGGGGGCATCTCAAAAGTATTGTTTATAAAGCAAATGTTGAAAATGTTGATGATCTGCAGCAAAGAATTGTACTTGGATGCGAACAAATTAGAAATACACCAGAAATATTTCACAGAGTACGACGTTGTCTGCTCCGTAGAATACGAAAGTGTATTGAAGTGGAGGGTGGCCATTTTAAACATTTATTGCAGTCAGTTATCATAAAATGTTATAAACTTTTTTATTTGTTGTTTTATTTGTTGTTAAAATTTGCAGACAATACAATTAATTACTTGAGAAAAATTAATTTTTGAGCGACATCGACATACAAAAGTTGAGATATCTCAAAAATGATGTGTCTGGGAGATTTAAATCAAGTATAAATTTTTTGCTTACAATTGATAAAGGCTGCAGTGTAGCTATACGGTAGGTCGATATTACTGGGTGTCAAAAAATTATAGCCAATTGAATGCAAGCCATGTCTTACAGGTGGCGTCATCTACGAGCAGTTAATTAAGCAATTATTAACAATAACATATTAAAATTTTTTGCCCTCAAAAACCCCTGCATACCAACATTCACGCCTAAATTTTAATTTGTCTCAGACTTATTCGTGAAAAACTGACAAAAACAAATAACTTTAACACGCTGTATTTAAAAAATTGAGTATTTGCGGGCCCATGTTTATATGAAAAAATAGTTTAATTTTTTTGTGTTGAATGTGCACCTGTAACATAGACCATCATTTTTGAAACAGCCTGTATATATATATATATATATATATATATATATATATATATATATATATATATATATATATATATATATATATATATATACATATTATATATACCTATGCTATTTAAATATATACAATCACTTTATGAAACTGTAGCTATATTTTTAACATATCCTCATAACAGGGCCAATACTTTTAGTGAATTTTCTCAAAAAGATTACTAATGAGGAGATCCCGACTTGTGAATTTTGAAAAAAATATCTTCGAATAAGCGCTATTTATTATATATATATATATATATATATATATATATATATATATATATATATATATATATATATATATGTGTGTGTGTGTGTGTGTGTGTGTCATACCAAGAACTTAAAAAATAATGGACCGATTTTGATGAAACTTGTTGAGTACTTTCCTTTCGCAAGTGGCTTGGATAAGTTCGTTAGCCAGGAAAATCCGCTGAGATTTTCCCGGAAAATTTTGTGTTTGTTTTTCGAAAAAAAATTATATCTCCGGAATTAACAAAGTAAGGGCAAACAAATTTGGTACGCGGGTTTACATGTAAGTCACCTACCAAAACTTAGCTCTGTGGGTTAAAGGACAAAAAAGTTACAGGCATTTAAAGAAAATATATTTGGGTTTTCCTCAAAACGTCAAAGTCGCGATTTAAAACGTCAAAATGGGTAATATTTAGGCAATGAACCTGAAACGAATATGAGCTATTGAAGGAAAATGTCTCAAGAAGAATGTTTTACAAACCCTGAAGTCTTAGTTTCAATCGTCATTGTCCTTCATTTTACTAAAATATTCCCAAAAAATTCATTTCAAATATACCCTTTTTCTGATGCTTTGGCAGTAGTGTTGGCTATAGAGTTTATCGGTTAAAGGGATATCATTTTTGTCAAATTTTCGTGAAAAATATGTAAAGCTCAATATATCCGTTATTATGCAAGATACGGAAAAAAATGTATACATTATATATACGGTGTATTGAGCTACATCTTACAAAAATATTTCTACAATTACAGGGTGACCCATAAGTCGTTGGTGATTCAAATATATTTTTTTTAATCGAACAAGCCTTATGTTATTGCATTTTTGCATTTACCATCGAAATTTAATACATCTTTGTAAGAAAAGAAATTCGGGACGCAGCAAGTGCATTATGGTAGCGAATTTTCATTCAATGCTTTAAATTTGAATATCTCAATTTGCTACTAACCTATACGGTTGACCAAGAAACCAGTTTTTTCGGGAACATTTTAAAATTACTTGCGGACATTTTTGTACATTTTCAAACAATAAAGTTATTTTGATGAAACATGGCACATTGTTTCTACTATATAGGTTATACTGGTAACCAAATTTGATGCCTGCTTTCTTAAAAAACATATTTGCTATTAAAAACATTTTTATGACAAGTCACTACCATAACGCACTTGCTTCGTCCATAATTTTTATTCTTAAAACTAAGTAAATAATTTAGGTTAAAAGGAAATGGTATTTCCACTGTTTTTATCAAATCATCGTGTTTGGCGTTAGTTTACATACAAGCTGCATGCAAATATGTATTCTAAATAACATATCGAGTCTTCGTCACAGTTACAGCAGGGAGTAGTTGATTCTATTCCAAGTTCATTTAAGTGTGCTCGAAATTATGATTAACCTTCATTCTAATTGTGGTTGTTAATATGTTTTTTTCATTTGCTTATAAATAATTTAGTTCACATTTTTCTGGTAATTTTGGATGTAATAATTTATACCTGCTATTCGATTTTCCTGTGTATTTTGCCCATTATCTTTCCCAAAGTGTTCTGTTTTTGTTTTGTTATGTTTAACAAAGTCTATAAATGGAACTTTTATGCAATGTATTTCTGTTTGTTTGTGGCTTCTTTTGCTAACATATCTACTGTTTCATTGCCTTTGTACTGTGACCTTTAACGCAGAGAAATTTAACTGTCATTATATCTTTATTGTTGTAGCAAATTTGTCTGATATCTTTCACTATCAGGTAAATTTTATTGTAATAGTAGTTGCTTTTTATTGCGCCTATTGTCGACTGGGAATTACTTATAAATATGGCATTTTTAGTGAATTTTCTTAAAAAAAATTCAATAATAAGGATATCCCGACTTTTGAATTTTAAAAAAATTTCTTCAAATGAGCGCTATTTAGGACCCCTGGAACCCAAATCCGAGGTCGGTTTCAGACTATATATATATATATATATATATATATATATATATATATATATATATATATATATATATATATATATATATATATATATTTATGAATCACACCTATTACTAAAAAATAATGGACCGATTGTGATAAAACTTGGTGAGTACCTTCCTTTCGCAAGTGGCTTGGATAAGTTTGTTAGCCAGGAAAATCCGCCGATGTTTTCCCGGAAAATTTTGTTTTTCCTTTCGAAAAAAATTCATATCTCCGGAATTAACAAAGTAAGGGCAACCAAATTTGGTACGTGGGTATCATTATAGCTAAGTTACCAACCAAAATTTAGCTCTGTAGGTTAAAGGACAAAAAAGTTATAGGCATTTAAAGAAAAATAAATTTGGGTTATCCTCGAAACGCCAAAAGTCGCGATTTTAAACGTCAAAATTGGTAATACTTAGGCAATGAACCTGAAACTAATATGAGCTAAGGAAGGAAAATGTCTCAAGAATAATGTTTTACAAAGCCTCAAGTCTTAGTTGCAATCGTCATTGTCCTTCATTTTACTAAAATATTCCCAGAAAATTCATTTCAAATAGACCCTTTCTCTGATGCTGTGGCAGTAGTGTTCGCTATAGAGTTTATCACTTAATGGTATATCATTTGTGTCGAATTTTCGTAAAAAATCTGTAAAGCTCAATATATCCGTCATTATACAAGATACGAAAAAAAATTGTATACATTAAATATAGGGTGTCTTAAGCTATATCTTAAAAAATATTTCCACAATTACAGGTTGGCCCATAAGTCCTTGGTAATTCAAATTTTCTTTTTTGGTGATTTTTCTTCAAAAAACTCACTTACTAATTGGGAGATCCTTGTTTATATACATATACATATATATATATATATATATATATATATATATATATATATATATATATATATATATATATATATATATATATATATATATATCGTACTGATAACTCAGAAAATAATAGACCGATCTGGATCAAATTTGGTGAGAGCCTTCCTCTTGCAAGTGGCTTGAATAAGTTAGTTAGCCAGGAAAATAGGACCAGGTTTACCCGTAAAATTTTGTGTTTTCTTTCTTAAAAAATTTCATATTTTCGGAAATAACAAAGTGAGAGCAACCAAATTTGGTACACGTATTTGTATTATAAAGAGTGATTCATGTACCAAAACTTAGGTCTCTAAGTTTAGGGACGAAAAAGTTACGGGCAGCTAAAGCAAGAAATTTTGGAGTTTTCCTCAAAACGTGAAACTCGCAACTTAAAACGCCAAACTCGCAATTTAAAACGCCACAATTGGCAATGTTTAGGCAAATAACGTGAAACAAATACGGATTGTGAAAAGAAAATGTTGGAACAAGAGCGTTGTGCGAACCCTTAATATTCATATTCAACCGTCATTGCCCTTCATTTTACTAAAATATTCCCAAAAACTTCATTTCAAATAGACCCTTTCTCTGATGCTTTGGCTGTCGGTTTAATTAAGTTGATGCTTTCGCTGTAGGTTTAGTGAAGTTTGTGGTTTAACGGTCTATAATTTTTTGCTAATTTTCGTAGAACAAATTCGTTACTGCATTTTAGCATTATTTATCGAAATATGATGCATGTTTGTAAGAAAAAATCTGGACGCCGTAAGTGCGTTTTGGTAGCAAATTTTCATTAAATCCTTCAAATTTCCATAACTCAGTTTGCTATTAACGTAAGTTATTTTTTGATAGTTTTTGTATGAACGCAGCAGGGGCGTTTTGGTTGCGAATTTTCATTAAAAGTTTCAAGTTTCAATAACTCAATTTGGTATTAACCTAAGGTTCATTGGCTAGGAGACCAGTTTTCTCAGAAACATTTAAAGTTTATTTTCGGAAAATTTTTGTATACTTTCAAATAATTATTTTAATAAAATATGGTACATTGTTCCTACTATATAGGTTATACCGGTAACCAAATTAATGTCTGCTCGCATTAGAGCGATATATTTGTAATTAAAAACATTTTTATGAAAATTCACTTCCATAACGCACTTGCTGCGCCCAGAGTTTTTTATATCTTTTTTATATGCCCACCCCACAGCTTTCTCAATGACTAACAATTCTGCTGTGGATATTGGAATTTCAACGTGTAGTCTGAATTTTGAAGATACCGTTGGTTGTTCAACATAGAAGGCTGCTCCAACTCGATCTTCAATTTTTGACCCGTCGGTATATATATTTTTGTGTAATTGTAATATTTTTTTATTATGCGTTGATATATTATTCTGTTGACACATGGAATTTCAGTGAACTCTGGTATGATTACATCCAGTAAATATACCATTGCTTTATCATTTTCCTGGAATTTCGGCGGCACTATATTAACTGTGATATGGTTTTGGAATCTTATAGTTTCATAGTAAGCGTCATCTAGTGGTGGATTTTTCTTTACAAACCAAAACTTATTTGTTAATGTCTCTATAAATAAGTAGTGAAGTTTCTCGATTTGGTGCTCAGTTCTGCTTCTTATTTTGAATAACCGTTTTTTCGCTAAAAAGATTATTCTGAGATGGACTGGTGGTTCTTGAGTCTCTGCGAATATTATTTCCGTTGGTGTTGTCTTCATTGCCCCAATGCATATTCTAAGTGCCTTTATTTATACCCGTTCAATTTTTTTAATGTTTGCTTTGCAACTGCTACCATAAATAGTGCAACGGTAATCCAAAATGGAACGTATATAAAAAAAATCTCTGGACGCAGCAAGTGCGTTATAGTAGAGAATTTTCTTTAAAATATTTTTAATAGCAAACGTCTTTTTTTGATGAAAGCTGGCATGAAACTTGGTTGCCTATATAGTAGAAACAATGTACCATATTTCATCGAAATAAACTTATTGTTTGAAAATATATAAACATTTTTCAAAAGTTTAGATACAGCAAATGTGTTATGGAAGTGAATTTCCATAAAAATATTTTTAATAGCAAATACGAGCAGGCATCAATCTGATTACCGGTATAGTATGTAGTAGAAACAATGTACTATATTTTATCAAAATTACTTATGGTTTGAAAATATACAAACATTTTCCGAAAATAAACTTAAATGTTGGTTTTCTAACCAACAAAGCTTACGTTAATAGCAATTTGAGTTATTGAAATTTGAAGGATTTAATGAAAATTCGGTAAATTTGCAGATTAGCTCCCGAACGCTTTTCAAAAAATTGTTCTCAGAAACATTACTAGGACCCCACCTGGATGCACAAACCATAAGAAAAATGTCTTGTTCACACCCCACAAGGAATTTATGGGACTGGGAGTGAATAGGGGTGCTGTGCGGGCTAGGCAGGGTTTAACGGGGATAAGGCTTCAAGATATGAAAAAGACAGCTTTCAAGCCCGCTTTATTCGAATTTTCTGCTCATATTTCCTTTTTACTACCTACCCCGCCAGCACCCCTACTCACTCCTGGTCCCGTAACTTCCTTGGGGGGTGTGAACAAGAAATTTTTCTTGGCGATTGTGGATTGGGGGGGGGGGGGTGCTAGGCAGGTTTCTGAAAACAGTGTTTTGAAAAGCGTTCGGGTGCTAAACTGCAAATTTACCGAAAATTCGCTACCAAAACGCACTTACTGCGTCCAGATTTTTTCTTATATTTCGATAAAAAATGCAAAAATGGATTAACGAATTTAGCTAAAATATATATATATATATATATATATATATATATATATATATATATATATATATATATATATATATATATATATATATATATATAACCATAAACTTCACTAAACCTACAAATAAATATCCAAAAAAATATCAACTTAACTAAACTGACAGCCAAAGCATCAGAGAAAAGGTCTATTTGAAATGAATATTCTGTAAATATTTTATTAAAATGAAGGGCAGTGACGGTTGAATCTGAAACTTAAGGGTTTGCAGAACACTCTTCTTGCAACATTTTCTTTTCACAATCGGTATTGGTTTCACATTCTTTGCCTAAACATTGCCAATTTTGACGTTTAAAATTGCGAGTTTGACGTTTTGAGGAAAACTCGAAAATTTGTTTCTTTAACTGCCCATAACTTCCTTATCTTTAAAGCTAGGAACCCAAATTTTGATACAGAGTTCACTCTTTATAATACAAACACTGCCCTTGCTTTGTTATTTACGGAGATATGAATTTTTTAAAAAGAAAACACAAAATTTTCCGGGAAAACCTGGTCCGATTTTCCTGGCTAACGAACTTATCCAAGCCACTTGCAAAAGGAAGGCACTCACCAAATTTGATCAAGATCGGTCCATTGTTTTTTGAGTTATCAGTCGGATATATATATATATATATATATATATATATATATATATATATATATATATATATATATATATATATATATATATATATATATATATATATATATATATATACAGATCTCCTCATTAGCGAATTAAAAAAAAATTCGCTAATAACAGGGTAAAATTAAACGATGCCCCCCAATTGGATACTGATTGTAGCCCTCAATAGGCTTATTTCACGTTCACATTTTCCTATCATATATTTTACATGTTCTGTCCACAAGAGCTTAAGGTCCATGATCATTCCCAGATATTTGTAACTATTAACTGTCTTTATGTCACCCAGACGGGTTTCGAGAAATGCTGGTGCTCCTAAACGATGTTCGGTGAAAAACATGATTGAAGTTTTTTCAGTATTCAAGTTAAGTTCACGTTCATCAATCAATTTACTGATCACATGTGCGATACTTCTGAGCTGAACCAGACACTCATTGGTGCAACTGTGCATACACATAAATCATCGGCATATTGGATGCACTTCGTGTTTGTGTCAAACAAGTCATGTAAGTTTCTCGTATATAAGTTAGATAACATGGGGCGTAGTAACGAAATAAAGCTCATTTCTTCATATAGCCCTCCACAAAAGAGAATTCTAGACGCCGACCTAGACCTCTTATTCGATACCAACCAGCCCCATAATAATTGCTGGCGATTTAAATTCCAAACACCCCAATTGGCATTCTCGTAATGCCAACACAAATGGGAAAATCCTCCAAGCCTATGTCGAAAACCGTGCAGACTGCACGGTAGACGCCTTCCAAATACCCACACACTTCGGCAGTGCGGGTAGACCCGACGTGCTCGGCATAGTAATCATGTCGAACACCACCCTTATCCATGAAATATCAACCCAAAACGACCTCTCGTCGGACCATAACCCAGTCATATTTGCAGCTCGGCGACGTCAGCGACGAACCCGCCCTCCCAAGGCAAAAGGTTCTGTGGTCAGTTTACACAGATCACCTTAAAAACACCCTTTGCAATATTCCGGTTTTCCGCAGCATCCCCGAACTCGAGGATGCAGTGGATAATCTACAGTCCAAAATTCAATGTTGTATCGAACATGCATCAAGGACGTACCCCGCCAAGAGCAATCTGCCACCTTTTCCGTCCAATATCAGGGAAATGATACTCGAAAAGAACCGTGTGCGTAGACTAGCTCAACACACCGGAAACCCCACCGACAAACGAGACGCAAACAGACTCATCAAACAAGTACGATCCGCCCTACAAGAACTCCGCAACAATCGTTGGGAGGAGCACCTGCAAACCCTGTCTACCCAAGATAATTCCGTCTGGCAAATGGGAAAAGCCCTTCGCTCCCAAAAACTTCCGATATCCCCGCTTCACGGCCGTAACGGTGTCGTATACACGGATGCGGAGAAAGCTACTGCATTCGCAGACCATCTGGAGTCGCAATTCAGCCCGAATTATAACAACGTTGATCTGTTGCACGTAGCAAGAACACACTGCTACGTCAGGAGTGCGCTACGCGCCACCCCAGACACAACTATCGAGCCCACAACTTTCGAAGAAGTTTCCCAAATAATCAAATCATTAAAAAATAGGAAAGCTCCGGGATACGATGGACTCTCCAACGTAGCCCTGAAAAACCTCCCCCGCAAAGCCGTGGTATTCCTTGTTACGATTATGAATGCCATGCTGCGATTTCAACATTTTCCTTCCATGTGGAAACTTGCCGATATTATTAACATCCCGAAACCCAGCAAAGATCCGCTGTTCCCTTAGAACTACAGGCCCATTAGCCTGCTACCAGTCATCGGCAAAATCGCGGAAAAACTGATTCAGAAAAGGCTAGTTTCTTTCACCTCAGAAAATCATATCCTTCCGGATGAGCAATTCGGTTTCAGACACCAGCACTCCACCACAGACCAAGTCCTTCGTGTGGTGGAAAACATCACCGTAGAATTTAATAAAAACAAGTCAACTGGTGCAATATTTCTTGACATTGCTCAAGCCTTCGATAGGGTTTGGCATGCGGGCCTCCTAAACAAACTTCTATCATTTAATTATCCCCTCCCTCTGATTCTGCTAATCAGGTCATACCTACAACAGAGGAAGTACCAGGTCAAACATCTGGGAGCCAGATCTAGAACGTACCCAGCCCCGGCTGGTCTCCCGCAGGGTTCTGCTATCTCCCCTCTGCTGTACAATATATTTGTCGCAGACATTCCGACAGCCCCCCTAAACGTGACATACACACTGTACGCAGACGACACTACCATCCTCAGCAGCTCCACTCAGCCGAGGATAATAACCGAACGACTTTAGACCGCCGTAGTCGAGCTGCAATCATGGTATAGGAAATCCCTTCTAGCCATAAACCCCGATAAATGTTCAGCTGTCCTATTAGTGAATTTTCTTAAAAAAAATTCACTAATGAGGAGATCCCGACTTTTGAATTTTGAAAAAATTTCTTCAAATGAGCGCTAATTAGGCCCCCCAGAAAACATATCTGGGGTCAGTTTCAATTTTTATATGTTTATATATATATATATATATATATATATATATATATATATATATATATATATAAACATATATATATATATATATATATATATATATATATATATATATATATATATATATATATATATATGTATGTATGTATGTATCATGTATCACACCGATAACTCAAAAAATAATGGGCCGATTTTAGTTAAATTTGGTGAATTTTGCAAATGGCTTGGATAAGTTCGTTAGCCAGAAAAATCTGCCCAGGTTTTCCCGGAACATTTTGTGTTTTCTTTCGAAAAAAAATTATATCTCCGGAATTAACAAAGTAAGGGCAACCAAATTGGGTACGCAGGTCTACGTCCTTATAGGTAAGTTACCTACCAAAATTTAGCTATATAGGTCAAAAGGCAAAAAAGTTATAGGCATTTAAAGAAAAATAAATTGGGGTTTTCCTCAAAACGTCAAAGTGGCGATTTAAAATGTCAAAATTGGCAACATTTAGGTAAATAACTTGAATCTAATACGGGATATAGAAATAAAATGTCTCAAGAAGAATGTTTTACAAACCCTGAAGTCTTAGCTTCAACCGTCATTGTCCTTCATTTTACTAAAATGTTTCCAGAAAATTCATTTCAAATAGACCCTTTCTCTGATGCTTGGCAGTAGCCTTAGCTATAGAGTTTATCGTTTAATGATATATAATTTTTGTCGAATTTTCGTAAAAAATCAATAAAGCTCAATATATCCGTTATTATATAAGATATGAAAAAAATTTGTATATATTAATTATAGGGTGTCTTGAGCTACATCTTAAAATAATATTTCTACAATCGCAGGGTGGCCCATAAGTCGTTGGTGATACAAATTTCCTTTTTTTTAATCAAACACGCCTTATGCTATTGCATTTTCCATCGAAATATAATGCATGTTTGTAAGAAAATAAATTCTGTACGCAGCAAGTGCGTTATGGTAGTTAATTTTGATCAAATGTTTAAGATTTGAACAGCTCAATTTGCTATTAACCTATAAGGTTGACCAAGAAACGTGTTTTTTCGGGAACACTTTAAGTTTACTTTTGAAAATTTTTATACATTTTCACACAATAAAGTTATTTTGATGAAACATGGTACATTGTTTTTACTATATAGGTTATACTGGTAACCAAATTTGATGCATGCTTTCTTAAAAAAACACACATATTTGTTATTAAAAACATTTTAATGAAAATTCACTATCATAACGCACTTGCTGCGTCCAGAGTTTTTTTCAAGAGGAGACACACACCTCACGAACACGTTTCATTAGACAACCGTCTAATTCCCTGGCAAGATTCCACCAAATACCTCGGGGTTTTCCTCGACAAACACTGAACATGGCGCCCCCATGTCAATCACGCTCGAAAAAAGCCTCGATGTTCATCTCGAAGCTGTTCCCACTTCCAAATAAAAATTCCAAATTGTCCATGAACAATAAGTTGCTCATGTACAAAGTCATTATCCGGCCAGCCTTGACCTATGCATCACCTGCATGGGCCACCGCGGCCGCAACATACATCAAGACCCTTCAAATCATCCAGAACAAAATTCTGAGAATGGTTACCGGAGCGCCATGGTTTGTCCAAAACAGTCAGATTCACTCTGATCTGGAAATGCCTTCGATACTTGAGTTTATAACTCAACTACCCACAACTCAGTTCGCTAAAGCCGCTTCTCACCCAAATGCTCTTCTCCGTATTGCCACCGACTACGACGAGCAACTTCCACATAAGCATAAGCGTCCACAGCTTATACTTACCCGCTAAAGCCCCCGCGGCAAAAACAGAATGGAAACATTCATACCCAAAAAGTCATTGTGTGTATTCTTTCCGACGGAGGTATGGACTAAGGTCCAGTACTCCTAGGGAGGGAGTTTTAGTGAGTAGGTGTACCAAGAGTACGAGTCTCACAGTACCTCGATATCCCACGGCACTACGGTGTCGTGAATGAGGTCTGCATGAGGCATCTCTCCCTCCTGTATCAAAAAAAAAGCGTAGAAACGATGCTTGCGGTAAGACTTCCTTAGAATTCGGGGACCATGAATATTATTGTAGTTGTCCATCACATAAATCGTTATGTTGTGTAATAATTCAACAGTATTTAGTGCTACAGTATTTGGGATGCCGAAACAAATTAAATCGTTCTTTAATAATTTAAGGGTAGCGCAGTCATATGCTCTTTTGATGTCAACGAAAGTGCACATTACGTATTTATTTTCTGAAAAAGCTACTTGTATGCCAGTAATCTGTTGCGTCAGTGCCCCCATGTGGTCTAATAATTCAATGCTTTCCCACTGAGCAAGTTAATATTGCATTAACATTGCAGAATCTTTTCCAAAGCAAGTGTAAGTTTGATAGATTACTTGCAGAAAGCCTCCTGCAAGTTTGTTGCAAATGGCAAATACCACCCCCAGTGACTTTACATATGTAAGTGTTTCTTTTGTAACTTTACTGCAAGTTTACTGTAGTGAGCTGTTACAAACTTTCTTTATACTTACACATGTTACCTTACAGCAAGCTTCAATTTTAAAAGGGCCTAGCAAAGTTGTAAAATTGAAACTTACATTTGAAACTTATCTGCAATTGTATATATTATACATACAGTGCAAGTTTGTAACTTGAAATAATTCCAATTAATCTACTTTAGCTTTTTCCAAAAATGCTCGAAGTCAGATCATATTCGCAGTTACAATCTTTTCAAAAATGTATTATACAATTTGTGTCAAATGTCATTGATAATTTTAGTAAATGACAACTTGAGCTTTTTGTTGACTATTTTGTAAGTACAAAACCACAAAATTTCAAATTTTTAATTATAAATCTTGAGTTGAAAGCAGGAAAAAAAAATTGTGTAGTTAATCAATGAATAAAAATGATAAATCTGCTGGTTTTCTACAACTTCACATGTAAGAACTTTAAAAATAGTCAACAAAAACCTAGGGTTGATTTAAAGAAATTATTGATGAAGTCATTTTTCAAATATGGTACATACCGTATAGATTTTTTAAGACTGCAACTTCAAATACTAATCAATGTGTTCAAGCATTTTTGAAAAAAAGAAACTCCATTTGATTAAATGAATTTATTTCAAGTTAGAAACCAATACTGAATATATGTATAGGTGTATTTAGACCTAATATATATTTCTTGTAAAACTGTAAAAAATGACTTAAGACAATAATAATTAGAATAAAATCTTTATTACATAAAAAATTAAAGACTTACAACATATTATTCATTTCTGCTGATAGATATATAGATTTTATTGACCATCAAATATACATGGTAAGTCACTGCCTTTATAAGTACCGACTGTAGTCACTAGATAGAGATAGTTGAGACATATAGCGAGAGTGCCCATGTTTAGGCTAAAATGCAGTTCTTGAACTTGTGATATCGTTATCTTTTTTCTAAATGAATACCAATTAATTGTTTTTGATATTGTTTTACTAAATAACTCTTAGTCGTCTAGGAAAACGTTTGAAACACCAATAACAAAAACAAAGTCTTCTGCAGCATTACTTATTTTGAGCGCCAAGAATTTTTTTAACTTCTAAAGTATATGGTAACATATGTGACATAAAATCAAGTCAACATATCAAATACTATTGTGAAAAAAGAAATATCTAAAATGGTGCATTCATTTCGATTTTACATAAAGTTTCATTAAGCAAACGTGAGATAATGCAATGGATAAATCAAGCGCAGGGAAACGAATACAAATTCAATTCAAAAATAGCCTAAATATGGCGACAGTCTCTGAGAGTGTTCACGCATGTCTTAACTATCCCTGTCAAGTAAGTATAGTACCGCCAATGTCTGTGTACCTTCAGAAACATTGAGTTAAAATAAAGCAAAATTATGACTACAATGAATTACATATATATATATATATATATATATATATATATATATATATATATATATATATATATAAGGTCTGTGGCTAGTGGAACTTGCATTCCAAAGCTTTTCTTAACGCACACACACACACACACACACACACACACACACACTACAAAGAACTAATACAAAAGTATGTAACACTATACACATTAGTTTAGAGCACCAATAAATTCCTTCACCGTGGTTTTTTGTTTTATAACATCCACTAGCGCCTACTTAAATCTTGTTAGTTAATAACATTAGGCAGAAAATTGAGGAATTTGTTCCCAAGTAATCAAACATCTGCTTTGTTTTCTCCTTTTTGTACAACCGTATTTTTAATTCACGCCTGCAGCTGGTATTGATGTTGCGAACTTCACTGGATACATATACTGAAGAAGAACATATGGCTGTTAGGGTACCTAAGTATCCCATTGGCCTCGAATACATCAGGGCAGTTTTTTCTTGGACCTACACACACAATGTCCTTATTGCTCTTTCTTGCATGATAAGCACATGTACCGCTGCTGACGAGTTAACCCATATGAATGTTCCATACGATAGAATACTGTGACAGTGTGCAAAATAAGCAATCCTGGCAGCTTGATGGGTGTTGTACTGTTCCAATGTTCTTATGATGTCAATTGCTCTGGATAAGCCTCGTGCTTCCATAGGTCAATCATGTTTAACGTTTTAAAATAAATTGGTTTGACCAGGTAAGACATCCCCAGGCTGCTTTTAAGGACATAACAAAATTCGTATTTAGTAATTAGGTTTTCTTTTTCGTTGAGTAGATTTCATAAAAAGAAACAAAAATATAAATAGGAACAGCCATTTTAGAATAATTTATAAATAGCGACATACCAAAATTTAATTATGCTACATAAGATTGTTCAATCTTTAAAACTTCCAGAAAAATAAATAGACATAGATCAAATAACAGCATATCATAAATATAAACCACAATCCGCCGTTAATAATTATTGCCGGGCGCTTTGTCACGAGTCAGTTCGCTGGTTCGCTGTTGGAGTTGGTGTTGCTGTGTTGCTATTGGACGCCGATGACATACGATTGAACGTAAAGGAACACGAAAACAAAGGGAATTCAAATAAATGTTTACTATTTAAAACAAACTTTCAGAAACGTTAGAATTATAACTTTACGTGAGCTTACAAATGGAGAAAAACAACAAGCCTGCAAAGGAGATATTACATTTGAAAGTTATATTAAAGTTTCATTAGTTTTTTGGCTGCAAACATTTAGAAATGTTGCAAACTTAACTTGCTTAATGGTAAATTATCTAACGTTGCGGTAAGCATTTGTAAGTTACCATGCTTAGTGGGTTGTGCTACAGTATTTGGAATGCCGAAACACATTATATCGTTCTTTAATAATTTAAGGTTAGCGCAGTCATATACCCTTTTCATGTCAACTGTCAGTAACCAGTTGCGTCAGTGCCTCCATAGTTCCCAATTCTTTTCAAAAACCGCAGTGTGAGGCGGCCAGTATATTATGATGTATAACAAACCATTTCAAACGTTTTTTCATCATTCCTTCGAATGTTTTGGTTACAAAATTTAGCAGTGAAATTAGGCGATAAGTGTTTGCTTTTTATGGATCTTGGTTCTTTTTAATTAGACACAAACCTATTTCTTTTTTTTTTTTCTGGTCTATGTACTTTCCTTTAGTCCACCTGTTCATAGAACAGCAAACTATCCAGGCGGACGTTCCTAGTCATGAAAAATAGATTTTATATTATTTTTATATTATAATATTTCGAAATTCGCTATTATAAATTAGAATAATTCGTATATATTAAGCAGATCACATAAATATCATAATTATTGGCAATGAAATATTACATTACATGTTTAGATAAATAATAAACAAGTTGGAATTGCAGAGTACAGTATAAGGAATGCTGACTGATGAGGTTTGCAATTTGTGAATTATGTAGACCAAGCAAGGTTATAAGTAGTGGTGTTGGTACACATTAACGAGACTTTTGCTTTCAAAATGTAGAAACTAATATCAGAGACTTTTGATTCTAATTATGTAGAGATAAGTATACATTTTGTCGGTTTTAAATTCATTTAGTTAAATTAGTTGTAAGAATTGTTGAATTTTATTTTATTTATTAAATTTTACTACATCGTTACCATGTCAAAATTATCCTAGTTCTAAAAGTTATTCCCTAATTATACTCCGCTCCCTGAACACCACTTAAATACTGATAATAATAATAATACTGATAATAATATGAATTTTGCTTTTTTTACGTTTGATATGATGCTATATGTCAATATATCTATTCCTGGGGCTATGTTTACAGCTTCTTCTAATGTAAATGGTCTTCTCTTTCATTGAAGTTTTTAACAAATATCCACACACAAGATAGTGAACGATTTTCGTTTAAGTTGTAAACAGATGTTTCCCATGATTTTCCACTTTTTCTTCTTATTATCTTTTAGTAAATTATCTTTAAAAAAATCACTAACGAGGAGATCCCGACTTTTGAATTTTGACAAAATTTCTTCAAATGATCGCGTACTAGGCCCCCTAGAACCCATATCCAGAGTCAGTTTAAATTTTTTATATAGGCCAATTTTGATCAAATTTGGTACGTACCTTTTCCTTGCAAGTGGCTTGGATAAGTTCGTTTTCCCGGAGAATTTCGTTTATTTCTCCGGAAATAAAGTAAGGGCAACCGAATTATGTATGAATGTTTATATTATGAAGTGCGAATCACGTACCAAAATTTGGGTCTATAAGTAGATACCAAAAAGTTATAGGCATTTAAAGAAAAAAATATGGGGTTTTTCTCAAAACGTCAAAGTCGCGATTTAAAACATCAAAATAGGCAAAGGACCTGAAAAAAATTCGGGTTATGCAAAGAAAATGTCGCAAGAAGAGTGTTTTGCAAACCCTTAACTTTCAACGTCAACCGTCATTGTCCTTCATTTTACTAAAATATTTCCAAAAAATTGATTTTAAATAGACCCTTTCTCTGATGCTTTGGCAGTAGTTTAAGTTTTTAGTTTGGTAGTTAACGATTTAGCGATCTATAATGTTTACCTAATTTTCGTAGAAAAAATTCGTTAATGAGAAGACCGCGACTTTTGAATTTTAAAAAGATTTCTTCAATTGAGCCAACTAGGCTAACAAAAATCCAGATCCGGGCTTAGTCAGGTCAGGTCAGGTCAGTCACAGGATCGCCCATAAGTCGTTGGTGATACCTACAAAAATTTTTTCCGAACATCCCTTATATTATTGCATTTTTTATCGAAATATAATACATGTTTGTAAGAAAAAAATCTAGACGCAGAAAGTGCGTTTTGGTAGAGAATTTTCATTATATGCTTCAAATATCAATAACTCAATTTGCTATTAATCTAAGATTCGTTGGCTAGCAAACCAGTTTATCCGGAGCCAATTTAAGTTTGTTTTCGGAAAATTTTTGTAGATTTTCAGACAATAAGTTATTTTGATGAAACATGGTACATTGTTTCTACTATATTGGTTATACCGGTAACCAAACTGATGCCTGATTGCATTTAACAGATATTTGCTATTAAAAACATATTTATGAAAATGCACTTCCATAACGCACTTGCTGCGTCTAGAGTTTTACATTTGCTTATATCTCAAGTAGTTTTCTCAATTTGGTACCAAGTTGTAATCACGTAAGGCTTATTTTCGTTGTTTTACTAGACTGCTGCATTCCTGGTCCCACCTGTTGTTGTTTGAACTCTTTTGAAACTGTCACCTTGATGGATTCATTAGCGGTTTCAGTAACAGAATTAATTAGAAATGTAAATTTTTCCGCATTGTTCTGTGCAAGTCCTTCTAATCTTTTTTCTAAACTGTTTCTAAATAAGTCCCAATTTGCGGTTTTTTCTTTTCACCTTGTATAAGAAATATTTGGTTTTCTTATGTAATTTTTAAATAAGTTATTCATTATTAACAAATGATCCGAACGGAGATTGTCCGCTAAAACTTTACTCTCAGTTATTTGAGCTAAGCAGCTAGATACTGAAGTTAGCTTTATTATCGACGGCGACACCAATGGTCTTGTGATCTTAGTAGACGTACCATAATTAATTACAATAATATTAGTTTGGTCAAAAGATTCTGGTAAACTTATTCCGTTGTTATCGTCTTTAGTGGATGGCCATAAACTATGATGAGCGATAAAGTGCCCATTTATAGTAGTCTTCTTGTTACTACATTTTTCAAAACAGCCTTTACAACTCAAAGTGTTGGTTCTAATATTTGGAGGTTTATATGCACTAACTACGCATATATCAAGGTTTCTCAAATAAATTCAACATGCATTCACCTCACTGTATGGAATGCAGCTTAGTCTAACCCCCTCAGAATTAAAATGTTTAGCAATAAGTATCGCAATCCCACTTACCATACGGTGTAACCTACCTTTTCTAATTATGTTGCAACCTCCAACTGCAACTACAACATCACCAGGTTTAAACCATATTTCACTAACTACTACAATATCTAACCTATTATCTGAAAGAAACTTTATTAAATCGTCTTTATTTTTCTTTAAATGATAAGAATTCCATTGAACAATTTTTAACTTCCCCTCAGTGGTATCAATTAATTTATATTAATTTGAATGTAGATAATACTGTCACATTTGTCTATGAGAATAACGTTATGGACTTTGTTATTCTGTGGTCAGATGTCGGTTATAAATTGTGTTGGTAAGAGCGAACTCACAGCAAGTGGTGGTGTATAGGAAGAGATCATTGAAGGCGAATAGTGGAATATAATTCTAAGGACATTTAGTAAGAGGATAAATAATTTAGTTGATACTGGTGTTGGAAAATAGTTGGTTATAATAAAATAGTAGTTTGGAAAGCTGTGTGTTGTTAGTCAACGAATCCAGAACCCCGTATAACGTAACAGTACTTTACAACATGTGTCTTTAAGGTTTAGTAAAATGTTTCCTTATGGTACTCAAAAATACAGATTTCGCAGAGTTCTAAGTTAAAGTGACTTCGACTGCACGGGTCTCCCCTACTTGAACATTGTGATATGTACGACAGGGTCGCCATCTCGGTGTGGAACCAGGTAGTATGTTGTCACGGCAGCTTCAAAATAACACAAAATGTTATAAAATAGAGACTGTGTACAACCGACTAACAATTTTGTAAATTGTCAGCCCTGTCCCATTTCTTCCCTAATATAGGGACGGTGTATGTAACGCTAGGTGCATTCTCACCATAATTAGAACCGCAGACCGGATTCTCTCTAATTAGACCCCGTCAGTGAGGTATACTAATTACAGCGAGAACACACCTATGAAGTAATATGGCTATGGTAGTCAGCCTCCTAGAACATTGTGAGATATACGACAGGGTCTCAAGGAGAACACTTTTGGAAAACTTGGCCCAATTGATAAAACGCCCAGAGCTGCTGAAGATAGTAATAGTTGCCACAACAGGGCGACATTTCCTTTAGACTGTAATCATGACGATGATTTACTTCCAGTCACTAGTTATCTAATATTACTCCGTAACAAGTGAAAGGGCAATAAATTTTCAACCATTTTGATTTAAATTTTTTAAAATTTTTAATGCGATATTTTATAGCATACTCATTGTATTAAGAGTATACAGTATGTTGAAACTTTTTACTACCAATTTATGTTTTCTTTCTATCAGCACGAATGGTACTTGATTTTATAGCCTACCAAATTATAAACAAATGTCAGAAGTTGTAATTAAAATATTCTATTGCTTACAATGATGATAACGGAAAATATAAATAAACGCTTTGAAAGTGCATTTTAATTTCCTTAGGGAATATACAGCCTCTCCTAAAATGGCAAGCAAAAAACATGAGAGGGATTCTTCTTGGACAATTAGAAGTAGTTATGCATAAAGGAACCAACCCACATTATTAAGAAAATTGAGTAAACCATGTCAAACTATTTAGAATACCCGTGGGATTGTAAAGTATGCAAAATGAAACCAGACCGAAAAATTACATCTGTGTCATCTATTGACTATTGTTTTAATGCATTTTCAGTAGTCATAAAACGGCAAGCTGCATAAGGGAGTCAAGTTGGTTCTGTTTTGCATACATATTTTACGTTAGGTGGGTGGTAGTGGAATTTTCCTTTACGTGATAGTAAAGGATTTTTTTTCACGCCCGAGGAGGTACTACCCCATATATCAAGGGGCCGGTGAAGTCCCAACGGACGTTTCCGGTTCTGGTGTATGAGTCGGTTTCTCTTATAAGCAAAAATGATGATGGCTCCTCCTTGTACAAAATATTCCGGAGGTAAAATACCCCTCCATTCGGATCTCCGGGAGAGGGGTGTATAGGAGACGCCAGCATCGAGATTTACAATATCCTTCTCGAATATATGTGGCTTAAATTCTAACCTAAACTTAGTCCACCATTTCCTCCAGGCTAATAGGCCCCAACTCCTCTTCCTCACCGAAACTCAAATCAGAGCCAAAACAGCCACTAATCACCTTAATTTCCCGGGGTATGAGCTCCTTAGTTCTTTTAGATTGCATGGAGGCGTGTGCGCGTACGTCCGTAGCAATCTACCCTGCACCAGACTCCCCAATTTAGAAGCTGGAAGAAAAGACATACTATGGATAAAACTCTCTCTCAGGGTTGCAACTAAATTCATCTGTTGCATTTACCGGTCACCTTCTGACAACAACTTTGTCCAGCTCTTTGACTACCTTTCTGAAAAAACCGACCATCTGATTTCTCAATATCCTTCCTCCGAGGTCACTATTCTTGGTGACTTCAATGTCCACAATAAGGAATGGCTAGAATCTTTCAAAACTGATCCACAAGGAAGAGCAGCGGCGGCCTCTGCAGTCAGCAATTCTTTAGCAAATATGGTTCAGAAACCTACTTACTATCGTCGCATCCCAACACACAGCTCAAATCCCTTGGATCTCCTTCCTAATACAAATCCCGACTGCTATAAGATATCAGTCACCGCCACCCTGGGTCGCTCAGACCGCGGCATGGTCACTGCTTTCTGCACAATGCCACCCGAGGTCACACAGTCATCACATCCACGTATCGTTTGGCACTACAACTCCGCGAACTGGGACGAAATGTGAGAATACTTTTCCTCATTTCCATGGGCGTCTGTCTGCTTCTCTCATCCTGACCCCTCTGATGTCTTACAAAACGTCACCGAAATTATCCCAGCTGGCATAAAATTATTTATTTCACGTACACAAAAAAACTCTGCAGCCACTCAAAAGCCCTGGTTCTCTAAATCCTGTGACAAGGCCAGACTTGAAAAGGTCAAAGCTCACAAAAAGCTTCAACACAATCCCAGTCAAGAAAACCGTCAAGCATTTAACGACGCAGGAAACCGCTATGTCCGCATTCTTTCTGAGGCAAAAAACTCGTTTAATAACCACACCAAAAACCAAGTCCTCTTAAGCTCCAGCGGCAGCAAACCCTCCTGGACTCTTGCTAAATCTATTGGAAATAATTTCTGCAAGAGTACGTTCCCACCTCTTGTCTCAGGGGATAAAATTGTTTCTACCGCCCTGGGCAAGGCTGAACTTTTTGCCTCGTTGTTCGCCGACAATTCTACTCTCAACCCACCTCCGAATGTCCAACAGTCCCCAATGTCGCGCATAAAATGACGGATATCATTTTCAAAACTTACAAGGTACGAAAGATGCTCTCTTCTGTTAATACCAGGAAAGCCTCTGGCATTGACGAGATCACAGCAATTGTTCTCAAAAAATGCCACCGGAACTTGCTCCTGTCCTGACTCGTCTGTTTCAGACATCTTACAATAGAGGCATATTCCCTAGTAACTGCAAAACTGCTCGAGTACAACCCGCCCCCAAGAAATGACCAAAAGCGCTTCCCAGCAACTACAGGCCTATTTCTTGCTTTCTTTCTCATAAGAGATACACCAGCCCTAGACCCATCACAATAAACAACCAAGTTATTCAGAGTAATGAGTCCTTTTCACTTATTGGCATCTCTGTGGATCGAAATCTCAATTGGCACCAGCATGTCACATCAATTGCAGAAGCGGCTGCTAAGTAATTAGGTTTCCTCTTCCGGGCTCGCAAATACTTTTCACCAGCTAATCTCTATACTTTATATACTTCACAAATTAGACCAAACCTCGAAAACTGCTCCCACATCTGGGGTGCTGCTGCCGCTTCAACACTCGCTATCCTGGACTCCATTCAGAAGAGAGCTATACGTCTCATCGGTGACTCTACTTTCATCCAAAGGCTGCCCACCGACGTGCCGTTGGAGACCTCTCTATCTTTTACAGATATCTGCACGGACACTGCTCAGAGGAGCTTTCTTCCTTAGTTCCTCCACCTGCTGCGCCCAACAGATCTACCAGGGGAACAGAACGAATGCACCCTTTTACTGTCCAGGTCACCACACATAAAACATCTTGTTATGCCCGCTCTTTTGTAGTAAGGACTTCCAAGTTGTGGAATTCCCCCGAACCCCCAAACCTTCAAGTCCAGAATTAACAAGTTGCCTCTTTCCTCCTTGTCGACACCCACGGTACGATAGTATTCAGGCTGTAAGCCCTCGTGGTGTGTTGTTGAATCTTAATGCATTTTCAGTAGTCATAAAACGGCAAGCTGCATAAAGGATCAAGTTGGTTCTGTTTTGCATACATATTACAATTTTCGTAGTACAAAATACACAAAGAAAACATACGTTGGTTCCTTTATGCACATTTTTTTTGGATGTTTTATAAATACGACCGGTTCAATCCCCATTGAGTAAGGTAATATAGATCAACCTTGCAGAACCCTTTTCAAGGAAAGTGTAAGTTTGATAGATTACTTAGAGAAAGCTTACTGCAAGTTTGCTGAAAATAGCATATCTTCCCCACAGTTGCATTAAAATACACGTGTTTCGTTTGTAACCTCACCTCAAGTTTATTGTAGCGAACTGTTACACACTTTTTTCATAATTACAAACGCTAACTTACCGCATGCTTAAATTTTTAAAGGGCTTAGCAAGGTTGTAAAATTTAAACTTACATTTGCAATTTATCTGCAACAAAATATATTATACCTATATATAAGGTGCAAGTTTGTAACTTGGAATAATTTCAATTCATTCAAAACAGCTTTTTTCAAGAATGCATAGAGGCGTTTTCAGTTATAATCTTTTAAAAAAATATATTATACAATTTGTGCCAAATGTCACTGATCTTTTTTTAAATTACAACTCTAGCTTTGTGATGACTTATTTAAGATACATGTCAGATCACCAAATTTAAAATTTTTGCTATACATCTTACAGAGTTGAAAGCACGAAAAAAATATTTTGTAGACTAAAAGTTCCCCCGAAGTAAAAGGAATGTTCGAAATTAGTTTCAGTTATTCATTTTAAAATAATAACCTGTACCTTTTTAAACTCAAAAAATAAAAATATTAAATCTGCTGGTTTTCTACAAGTTTTCATGTAGGAACTTTAAAAATAATAAACAAAAGCCTAGGGTTGATTTAAACAAATTATCCATGACGTTATTTTTCAATTATGGCATATAGTCTATATATTTTTTAAAAGACGGCAACTCAAGGTACTAATCAACATATCCAAGCGTTTTTGAAAACAAAACTATATATATATATATATATATATATATATATATATATATATATATATATATATATATATATATATATATATATATATATATATATATAGAGTGTGTCCTCGGATTGAGTGTGGGTAAGGTATAAGTGACAAAAAATTTCTAATTAGATTATGATATTCTGGAAATCGCTCCTGCTTTGTCTTAAACTGAGATGTTGAGAAAATGAACAAAATCAATCAATTAAGGTACTTAATGAGAAGCTTCATCCAGACAGCTTCTCATTAAGTACCTTAATTATGTCTATCCCAGACCTTGTGACGTTCAGGAATGAAAATCAATCAATACAGGGTGGTTTATAACTGATGTAATGAAATGTATTAAGAGTAAACTACCTTCGTTTATGAAGATACCGCAAAAAGTTATTAACAAAAATTGTTTAGAATTAAAATTTATGACAGGCTCTCAATTTTCAAACAGATCAGCCTACTATGAAATTTTTTTAGGTGCGACTTTATTTAAATGAAGTTCGACGGCTTCTGTGATTAGGTGTACTTTAAAAAATACTTGAAACTGTATTAAAAAAAGTATTTGCCGTAATTAAACTTGAGGTAGGTTTGCTTTCATCTCAACCAATAAAAAAAGTAAAGTAAACGCACAATTGGACATTCGAAGCAATAATTGGCGAGTTGAATGGCTACTTGAGCTCTGCCTTGTTGTTTGTTTCCCGGGATACTACTTATTTGGAAAATTGAAACCTCAATTTTATTTGTCACGAACGGCAAGCTTCTGTATTTAAACATGTTACAACAGAACAAAAAGTGTTTATTGTGCTACTGGTGTAAAAAAAGTTGTTACAAAATTTATGCGTACTGGAGGTGTTTTAAATGTTAAGAAGACCAAATCCGACCTAAATGAAGAAGACAATGCTGCAGATGCATAAGCTATAGATTCTGTTAGACGTTTTCTGAAATTATCATTAAGGAGAAGGGCATCAGAGATTGGCAATATTAGCAAATCGCATTTGCAACAAATTTATCGTACCAACAAGGTAAAACCTTTCAAAGCAAAACTTATACACACTTTGGAAGAACATGAAGAGTCAAAACGGTTAGATTTTTGTTTATGGTACGGCGAGCAATATCTACAAAATCTCAATATTGACAGAAGTATTATTTTTTCGGACGAATCCACTTTAACCACTAATGGGGTGGTAAATTCCCAAAATGCACGGCATTGGTCTACGGAGAATCCAAATTATAGAGTTAATTGCAGAAGACAATGCAATAAAAAAGTAAATGTGAGGTGTGCTGTTTCTTACATTGAAATAATTGGGCCATATTTTTTTGAGTGGAATATGAACCAGTACAGTTATCTGGAAATGCTGCAAAATATTCTTCAAGACCATTTGCATAACATGTCACTAGAAGATAGACAAACAGCATACTTTCAGCATGACGGCCACCCATCACATGCAACGGGAATCGTTCGAAAATGGTTAGATCGCGAATTTCCTGGGCGGTGGTTTGGTCGATATGGGCCAATACCTTGGCCTCCCAGAAGTCCAGATCTTACCTTAATGGACTTTTATTTCTGGGGCTATCTCAAACAAATAGTCTACGCGGCTCCATTAAACAACGATCCTGATTTGTTGAAACTGAGGCTGAGAGAGGCAATTGACGGTATTCCAATTCAACATATTCAAAATACCTACAAAGCATTTACTAAACGGGCTGAGTTATGTGTATCGGTTGGTGGCAGCACATTTGAATAATTTCTTTATATTTCGTTGTTCGTTTTGAATTTTGTTAGCAATAAGCGTTTTGTATTTTACTAATAAATTATTATTTAACATTTTATGGTTACTTACTTTGCGCACCTGCGTTCAGAAAACCACAGGTAAAAAGCTCCGTGTTGATAGGGAAAAAATGTTAATAATTTAGTTGAAAATTCAAAGTAGGCTGATCTGGCTGAAAATTGAGAGCCTGTCATAAATTTTAATTGTAAACAAGTTTTGTTAATAACTTTTTGCCGTATCTTCATAAACGAAGGTAGTTTACTCCAAACACATTTAATTAAATCAGTTCTAAACCACCCTTGATATCAATTTATTTTGTTGGTTTTCTCAACATCTCAGTTTAATATAAAGCAGGAGCGATTCCCAGAATATCATTATCTAATTCGAAATTTTTTTGTCACTTATACCTTACCCACACTCAATCCGTGGACACACTATATATATATATATATATATATATATATATATATATATATATATATATATATATATATATAATTCATTAAAAACCTGACGATCATTTCACTGACCAAGTTGGCGTCATAAGAGCATAACAAATTCTAGAATTTTGGGTTGTGATTTGGGTTTGGTTGATTGGTTCTCCAAGAGTACTTATCAGTGCTCATCACATGTTCCAATATTTACTTATAGATACAAGCATTTTCCAAAAGAAATCTTAATTCTTACGGAGGTCCTAGTTTGCGCTAATCAAAAGAAAGTTTTTAAAAGACGCGTTCTTGACGAAATAGTTTTTTTTTAAACCCAGATTCGCTAATGTAAAACATCAATGACACGACAAATATGACAGCTGGTATTACATAAGTCTTCTCACTATATTAAAAATACCGACACTCCTTTTACTGTGTGTGTCTTTGAACTGTTTGAAAAGTAAACAAAAGCTGATGCAAGTACAAGTAAGAAATGTTTTCATAGCCGAATTGCAAATAATGTAACCGCTCACCCACTTACCTGATTATCCGTTACTGCATTGTTATGTCAGTCCTCTTTATGGATATATGAAGTCTCGGAGAAAGATGTCAAGATATTTGTTACGTGTTATAGAAGCGTTTAATATAATTATTAAGCTTTGAGTATATCATACTCTCCTACTGCCTTTGGTATTTAATTTCGTAATTGACAATGATATTTGTAGAAGTACCTTACATAAAAATTATCTACAACATAAGGTGGTGGAGAGTGTGTTCTTCACAGTCAATTGTTAGATGGTTGAAGTGAAACAATCTAGTTACAGTTGGTTAGTTTTTAGAATAATAGCGTAAGGGTGGATTTCATAAAAATTTGGTTTTATTTAAAGGTAATTGCATTCTATTTTTTTAAACCTATGAGATTAGTAGTAAGCCACATTTGAAATGTTTATAAATTTAGTAGCAGTTTAAAAACAAGCATTTTCTAGTGATTTCCCAAAGAAAATTTCCCTACTGCGGAGATCGCGAAAAACATTTGTTACGTCATTTAGTCAATATTACAATTCACTTATGGTTTAAGTTTAACATAATATACAGGACACTAACATTGTTAAGAATGAAACGCGATTAGTTATTAGTGAATTTTCGTAGAAAAAGTTCACAAATGGAGAGATCCCGACTTTTGAATTTTGAAAAAATTTTTGCAAATGAGCGCGAACTAGGACCCATAGAACCCATATCTGGGGTCAGTTTCAATTTATCTATATATATATATATATATATATATATATATATATATATATATATATATATATATATATATATATATATATATATATATATATATATATATATATATATATATATATATATATATATATATATATATATATATGTCACACCGATACCTCAAAAAATAATATGCCGATTTTGATAAAATTTGGCATGTACCTTCCTTTTGTAAATGGATTGGATAAGTTCGTTAGTCAGGAAAATCTGACAAGTGTCCGGAAAATTTTTGAGTTTTCATTAGAAACAAATTTATATCTCAAAAAATAATGAGTCGATTTTGATAAAATTTGGCATATACTTTCCTTTTGTATATGGCTTGGATAAGTTTGTTAATCAGAAAAATCGGACTAGGTTTTCCGGAAAAATTTTGAGTTTCCATTCGAAAAAAAAATTTATCTCAAAAAATAATTAGCCGATTTTGATAAAATTTTACACGTACTTTCCTTTTGTAAATGGCTTGGATAAGTTTGTTAATTCATGAAAATCGGCCATGGTTTTCGGAAAAAATTTTGAGTTTTCATTCGAAAAAAAAAATTATCTGAAAAAATAATGAGCCGTTTTTGATAAAATTTGGCATATACTTTCCTTTTGTATATGGCTTGGATAAGTTTGTTAATCAGGAAAATCAGACGAGGTTTTCCGGAAAAATTTTGAGTTTCCATTCGAAAAAAAATTTTATCTCAAAAAATAATTAGCCGATTTCGATAAAATTTGACACGTACTTTCCTTTTGTAAATCGCTTGGATAAGTTCGTTAATGAGAAAAATCAGACGAGGCTTTCTGGGAAAATTATGAGTTTAATTCGAAAAAAAAATTTATCTCAAAAAATAAAAAACTCTGGACGTAGCAAGTGCGTTATGGTAGTGAATTTTCATAAAAATCTTTTTATTGCAAATATGTGTGTTTTCTTTTTAAGAAAGCAGGCATCAATTTTGGTTACCAGTATAACCTATATAGTAAAAACAATGTGCCATGTTTCATAAAAATAACTTTATTGTGTAAAGATGTACAAAAAATTTCAAAAGTAAACTCAAAGTGTTCCCGGAAAAACTCGTTTCTTGGTCAACCTTATAGGTTAATAGCAAATTGGGCTATTCAAATATGAAGCATTTGATCAAAATTCGCTACCATAACGCACTTGCTGCATCCATAATTTCTTTTCTTACAAACATGCATTATATTTCGATGGAAAATGCGAAAATGCAATAACATAAGGCGTGTTTGATTAAAAAAAAAGAAAATTTGTATCACCAACGACTTATGGGCCAGCCTGTGATTGTAGAAATATTTTTTAAGGTGTAGCTCAAGACACCCTATAATTAATATATACAAATTTTTTTCATATCTTGTATAATAACGGATATATTGAGCTTTATTGATTTTTTACGAAAATTCGACAAAAATTATATACCATTAAACGATAAACTCTATAGCTAAGACTACTGCCAAGCATCAGAGAAAGGGTCTATTTGAAATGAATTTTCTGGAAACATTTTAGTAAAATGAAGGACAATGACGGCTGAAACTAAGACTTCAGGGTTTGTGAAACATTCTTCTTGAGACATTTTCTTTCCATAGATCATATTAGTTTCAGGTTCATTGCCTAAATATTACCAATTTTGACGTTTAAAATCGCAACTTTGACGTTTTGAGAAAAACCCCAATTTATTTTTCTTTAAATGCCTATAACTTTTGTGTCTTTTGACCTACATAGCTAAATTTTGGTAGATAACTTACCTATAAGGGTATAAACCCGCGTACCATTTGGTTGCCATTACTTTGTTAATTCCGGAGATATAATTTTTTTTCGAAAGAAAACACAAAAATTTCCGGGAAAACCTGGGCAGATTTTCCTTAACGAACTTTTTCAAGCCATTTGCAAAAGGAATTTATTCACCAAATTTAATCAAAATCGGCCCATTATTTTTTTGAGTTATCGGTGTGATACATATATATATATATATATATATATATATATATATATATATATATATATATATATATATATATATATATATATATATATATATATATATATATATATATATATATATATATATAAACATATAAAAATTGAAACTGACCCCGGATATGTGTTCTGGTGGGCCTAATTAGCGCTCATTTGAAGAAATTTTTTCAAGTCGGGATCTCCTCATTAGTGAATTTTTTTAAAGAAAATTCACTAAAAGCTATGATAACCAAATTTGGTAGGTAGGTTTACAATATAAAAAGTAAACTATACGCCAAAATTTGGATTTCTATGTTACAAGAAAAAAGTTATAATAAAATATTTTGTGCCAGATCATTTCTATGAAAATTCACTACCATAACGCACTTGCTGCGTCCAGGCTTTTTAAATTTTAGTGTGTTGTAGCAAAGTACGTCATTCAGATTAATTTCTTTTTTTTAATGTTGATCTTTGAAATCAATTTTAAAACCCTAGCTTTTTGAATTCAGTATTTCAATTAGTCTGGACGCAGCAAGTGCGTTATGGAAGTGAATTTGTGAAAATGTTGTTAATAGGAAATATTTTCCTCAAATGCAAGCGTGCATCAATTTGGTTACCGGTATAGCCCATATAATAGAAACAATGTACCATGTTTATCAAAATAACTTATTGTTTGAAAATGTACAAAAATGTTCGGAAAATAGACTTAAAATTTGTCCGAGAGAACTGGTTTCCTAGCGAACAAACCTTAGGTTAATAGCAAATTGAGTTATTGAAATTTGAAACATTTATTGAAAATTCGCTACCAAAACGCACTTACTGCGTCTCGATTTTTTTCTTACAAACATGCATCATATTTCGATAAAAAATGCAAAAATACAATAATAAAAGTGTTCAAAAAAAATTTGTAGGGGTCACTTATGGGCTACCCTGTAATTGTCTATAACTAGCGTAAACAATTTTTTCTCGTATCTTGTAAAATAACAGTTTTATTGAGCTTTACCGTAGGAATCTTTTTAAAATTCAAAAGTCGCGGTCTCCCCATTAACAAATTTTTTATACGAAAATTTGCAACAAATTATAGACCGTTAAACCATAAACTTAACTAAAATTACTGCCAAAGCATCAGATAAATCTAGTTGAAATGAATTTTCCGTAAACATTTTAGTAAAATGAAGGACAGTGGCAGCCTTGAGCTGATCGTGAGATTTAAAACCCCTCTTCGGTTAACCGTTAGAAAGGTGGGTTCCGAGCCTATGTTGTTGACAACCAGCTCCTCCCCTAATATATATTCAAATAGTGACTCACGTCTGTGTGGCATTTATCCCGAACGGGGTGGAGTCGTCATTGACACCCGAGGATGTGCTCACCAGACTGAGAAGATTGAATGATGACCTGAACACTCGGGAGTGGACTGTACTACACCGAGAAGCGGCGGGACCATCAGGACAGACATGGACATTTTCGGTTGACGAAATGTCCATGGGCACGCTGGAGGGAATTGGCTTCAGACCATTATTTGGCTTCGGACGGATGTTGTTCCGTCCGAGGGTGGGAGGTCTGCGGCTGAGCATAAACCCACAGCCTCTGCTACCACCATCGCTTGTCAGCCTACGGCTCTGGAGCGGGCCCTTCCGAGAATGGGGAGGATCAATCCCCCGGTTATACCCTCGGGAAGTGGCACCGCAGGGGGAATTAAATCCACCAATAATACGGGTCCCAATAGAGGAAGTGTCAGGACATATCCTTCCACTAGAACCTCTAGAGGGAGACTACAGGGGAAAGATAAATCCACCCCCATCACTATTAGGTGCATGCAAGCAAATTTGCATCATGCTAAGGCTACGACATACCTCTTTAGCATGAAATTAAAAGAGGAGCAGATAGACATTGCTCTTCTCCAAGAGCCCTGGACCGCCAATTTGGACCGAACTAAAGGGCTGGTTAACACTTCTGGCAAGATAGTAGAGGGGGGCTCTGGTACCAACCCCAGAGCCTGCAACTGGATCAGAAACAACTTGCAGTGTTTTGCACGTTCAGAATACTGCACCAAAGACATGGCAGCCATCCATCTCATGATCAAAATCCGGGGGGACCAGGCTGCATGTAGTGGCCTATTCGGCCTATTTCACCTCCAGCAGAGGTGCGGAAATTAATCACCTACTGCAAGAGGAACAATTATCACCTTGTAATGAGGTGTGATGCGAACTCCCATCATCTGGTTTGGGGGAACACGGACACTAACGGGCGAAGTGAGTCACTATTTGAATACATATTAGGGAAGGAACTGGTTGTCAACAACATAGGCTCGGAACCCACCTTTCTAACGGTTAACCGAAGAGAGGTTTTAAATCTCATGATCAGCTCAAGGCTGTTGAGCTCAAAAATCTTCAAATGGAGGGTATCGTCTGAACCCTCATGTTTGGACGATGCCCATATCATATTTGGGATTGAAAGAGGCCCTAGACCTGTGGTGGAGTATCGCGACCCGAGGAGGACGGATTGGGAGGGGTACAAGCAATCCCTCGCCGCCCGACTTGTGTCCGCTATCCCCACAGTGAGGGAGCGTGAAGAGATTGCGGCTGAACAGGTAAGGGATGCTGTGGTCTCAGCATATCACGAAAACTGTCCACTAAAGACAAAAAAAGATAGTCGAGGGTATACTTGGTGGAACAATAACCTCGAAAAAGTACGAAGAGAAGTGAGACGTCTCTTCAATCGTGCTAGGTCTACAGGCAACTGGGAACAATATAAATCCGCTCTAACACATTACAACAAAGAGATAAGGAACGCTAAGAGGGAGTCTTGGAGGATGTTCTGCGGGGACATCTCTAATTTGCCCAGCAGAGAATCCACAGAATTCTCTCACGCGACCGTGTTCAGGAACTGGGATCGATAAAACTACCAGATGGTTCCTTTACTGAATCACGGAAATAATCGTTGGAGCTCTTAGCACACACACACTTCCCAGATTGTCTTATCCTGAGCAATGCAGTTGTGCTGCCAGCCGAGGGTCGATTTAAACGCCCTCAAAGGGAGGACTGGCGGGTTGCTCGGAGTTAGTTACAGCCTCGGCAGTGAAGTTTGCTGTGAAACATATCCAGACATTCAAGGCACCAGGGGAGGATGGGGTGGTTCCGGTCCTACTACAAAACGGACTGGAGATTCTCCTATCTTTCCTAATCAAGCTATATAGAGCCAGTCTGGCTTGGAACTATATTCCATCCAGCTGGACGGTGAAAACCCCCCAACAGATGAACTGGCTCTATGTAGTGGTTTTCAGACCAATGATAATATATGGAGCCATAGTTTGGTGGCCCAAGGCATTTCGTGGTATCGCGAGGGCCAAACTGGCTCATCTACACAGACAAACTTTCGCCCACAAAGATTATCGACCGCTGCAGGAGGCTGGCCTTGTTGGGCGAAATATAGACCATTAGTCGTGAGCCACAATAGACTTTATGGTCGCGGTGGAGGGACCAGTATGGCCCACTCACATTCAAACCTAACCTAGGTGAATTTTTATAAAGTTGCCTAGAGGGTTCCCCAGACATGAAGAATTGTGACCCAGTCCAACCTTATTTGAAAAGATTCTATAACAAATCATTAAAAAGATTACAAAAAAGGGAATGAATAAAAATTAAATTAAAAACAAGTAAAAACAAGTAAATAAAAAACAATAATTAAATACAGAAAATTAAAAAAGTATGAATTAAAATTTATAGAAAAAGAAACAAATTCCTAAATTTATTTATAATGAAAAATTAAATAGAATCATCTAAAAATAATATAGCTACATTTAGTTACCTTAATTTAATAATTACAGGTTGTTGTAACCCACTTTTTATTGGTGTGTAAAATCTGTGGTCATTCTGTAATTTTAGCACCTAGACATTGACTGAAGTTAAACTGCTCGTATGGCTTGGTGTCTTTGCAAAACAGATAGACAGATTCTCCGGTTCAAATGTGGTTTTTGTGTTTATTCCTGGCGGATCTTCCAGTACAAGGACAGAAATCTTTAGGCCAGGATAATAAAATTACGTTATACTTTTAGGTGTCAAAATGACTCTCAGCTATCATTCTGGAACCACAGTTACGACAACAATACAGAAGTTAGGTAAAAACAAGCTTAATGAAGATGATTTATCAAATGTGCCAAACAACTTCAAACTATCATGGTTCGAGGTTTATTTCGGATTCAAGACACCTCTGATATGGCATAATATTATCATGATAATTGGAATACATGTGCTGGCTACCCACTCTCTCCTCACGTATCATTGGATATACCCAAATTGTGTAAAATTAACACTATATGGTAAGTAGTTTGATACTTTCGCAAACATCATTTACTGAGGTTGCCTTTTATTGAAGTTTTTATATAGGGTGCCTACTTGCAAACGAAACAGGCGCCTTTTAGGGCACGTATCGTGATTTTGCTGAAAATCGCCCAAACAGATAAATTTTCCCTTCAACGGAGAAGATTTTGCGCGGTGGTGAGATCCACCTCTAAAAATTTAAATGATAAGGAAGTCAGGTAGCACATCATTTAAGAGCTGGTGTAAATCTCTTTTCAACGGTGTCTTATTTTTTACATTTGAAGCTGTGGGTTATGAGAAATTGACTCCTAAAAATAAGAGAGTGTTTTCTTTAATTTGCTACAAATATCATCGCGTGTTGTTGATGGTTTTACCCGATTATAATTTATAAAAAGTGATAGTTGACAGTTTTCCTAATTGTTACTGATAATTATTTAATTGTGCTGTTTGGTTTCTTTATTTGCAAAGAAACCTTAATGTACGAGTGATTTTCATTTTATTTGCCCACCAGGTTATTGCTGCTTGTGCAGTTATTCAACAAAATAGTTTACTTGGTTGCACAGATTCAAAGATTCAAGAGACCAGGTCTGTTTGTAATAAACAGATAAGCGCTGAAAGAAATGGCCATGGTCTTGGTCATGTTGCTTTGGATTACACGGCGGGTACAAGGTCACTGACAAGTAAATATGGTTTTGGGCGGATTACGATTCAAAACATTTTAAAGCGCCATAAATTTCACAATGGCCCCCACAAGGGTGGGGCGGGGTGGACCTCTGGGTCCAAGGCCCGGGCTTTAGAGGGGGCACGGGACCAGCCCTACGCAATTTAAAATTTTAATTATTATACTTTAATATAAACAATATTTTTTTATCCAATACAATTTTAGAAGATTCTACAGCTAATTGTAGCTAAAGTTTTAGAATAGATACTCATGATAAACCATTTATCATAAACGTTTAATGAAACTGGTACTGGCAGTCGTCATTCGTGTTTTGTGCGAACCTGTGTACGCATTAGCGCAGGTGCTCGTTGGAGTGAAAGACTACAAGCTGTGCGCCCGATTGTGAAACACTATCCTTCGATCCTCAAAGTTTTAGACCCGCTCTTGGAGGATAAGCTTCCCACATTAACTCCATCAGAAATAAATACTGTTTTTGGACTCAAGAAGTGCTTTGAATCTTTCAAAGGCCTCTTTGTGGCATAATTTTGGCACAAGATATTGTCCTGTATTGATCGCAAAACATCCTTATACAGAACAAAGGAATTTCCCTCAACGTAGAGACGCAACTAATTAAATACTTACGTAATCAGCTGCAACTCCGACGAGATTCATGGGAAACTATTTTCAATGAAACTAAAGTAATTGCCGGGACAGATGACACTTCATTACAGTTTGTTTTTAAAAGAAAATCCAATCCAGATAAAAGTACGCCTGAACAACTTCAGCTAGAAGCATCAAATTAATGAGTGAAGATTGGAACCTGTGATGAGCACCGATAAGTACAATTTGGCGAACCCAATTCAGCACAATACAGTTTTCTGACCCGAGTTCTGAATTTCCTCATCCCCTTGATGACTTTGTTAGCGAAACGATAGTCGAGTCAGAAAACTGTATTGTGATGAATTGGGTTCTCCAAATTGTACTCATCAAATTAATTCAAATATTCTGTTTTCCTTCCTGTGTTGAATTTTACCATGGCAGATTCTACAACAATATTTGCAAGCTGTGAGTAAATTTGTGATCTGTTTTCACCAGTTTTGGCATTCATGAGCCTAGAAAATCATGAACTGAAAGTTAAAACCTCCAATCTTGTCTCAAAATATCCTCCAGACTTAGCAGATACATACAGCCTAATTGAAGAAATTCTACACATAAGGAGCGTCTATAGTACAGTCTTGCAATCATAAAAGGATCCGATGAAGCTTCTCAACTCCATATATGAGAAAACCCTCCAAGCATTTTTTAAACCTCTATTCTGCAATAAGTAGAATTCCACCAAGGTTGTCTGCGGCTGAAAGGTATTTTAGTAGACTGGCAAACTCTTTAAAAACTTGGCAAAGAAGCACAACAGGTCAAAGTTGTCTTAACCATTTAGTAATTTTAGCTCTGAAGACTGTTATTGAGTAGTCCTATTTTCTACCTAGTGCATACGATTTACATCAATCCTAATTATAATTTCTTTATAACTATTTTTATTGTAATCTTAGTGTGCTAAGTAATTTTTTTATATATTTCAACAACACACCACCGAGGCTTACAACCTAAATACTATCGTACCGTGGGTGTCGACAAAGAGAAAAGAGGCAACTTGTTAATTCTGAACTTGACGGTTTGGAGGTTCGGAGGAGAAGGAAAAACATGTGCCGGCAAAGAATTATACAACTTGGAAGTCCTCGGGACAAAAGAGCGGGCATAACAAGATGGTCTATGTCTGGTGACCTGGGCAGTAAAAGGGTGCATTCGCTCTGTTACCCTGGTAGATCTATTGGGGGCAGTAGGTGGAGGAACTATGGAAGAAAGCTCCTCTGAGCAGTGCCCGTGCAGATATTTATAAAAGAGAGAGAGGTAACCAACGGCACGTCGGTGGGCAAAGGATGGCAGCCTTTGGGTCAGGGTGGGATCACCGATGAGACGTAGAGCTCTCTTATGTATGAAGTCCAGGATAGCGAGTGTAGAAGCGGCAGCGGCACCCCAGATGTGGGAGCAATATTCGAGGTTTGGCCTTATTTGTGAAGTATATAAGTTATAAAGATGAAACGTATTTGGGAGCCCGAAAAAGGAAACCTAATTTCTTAGCAGCCGCTTCTGAAATTGATGTGACATATTGCTGCCAATTGAAATGCCAACAAGTGAAAAAGACTCATTACTGTGAATAACTTGGTTGTTCATAGTGATGGGTCTAGGGCTGGTGTATCTCTTATAAGATGGAAAGCAAGACTGGGATTGGGTGAAGTTGAATTCTACAAGATTTCTAATTCCCCAGTCTAATCTTTTTTGGAGATCCACAGAGACAGGACCCTCCATGAGTCTGCGATTCTCATCTAAATGGGCTAAAGAGGCAGGCTTAGAATATTGTATATTTTAGTGGAGGGTTCTGTCGTCCGCGTAACTGTAAACTGGGTGGGATGTGCTAGAGACGTGGTCATTGATGTGGAGAAAAAACAAAGTAGGGGCTAAAGCTGAACCTTGAACAACAGAATTGCTCCGGTTGGAGAGGAAATTTGCTGTACAGTTACAGAGTTTTGGTGGTAGGCCATAGGCCGGAAGTTTATTAAGCAGCGCTGCGTGCCATACCTGGTCGAATGCTTTGGATATGTCTAAAGCGACAATCTGGGATTCACCGTGTAGTTCAATAGGCTTGTTCCAAGAATGGGTGACAAAGGAACTGAGGTCGGCAGTTGATCTGCGTTGACGGAATACATACTGCCTGTCGTGGATTAGACTGTGTTTTTCAAGAAATTTTAGTAATTCGGTGTTTATATACTTTTCCATCACTTTAGAGACGACTGAAAGGAGTACGAGTTGTACTCGAGCAGTTTTTCAATTACTAGGGAATATGCCTCTATTGTAAGATGTCTGAAACAGACAAGTCAGGACAGGAGCATGTTCTGGTGCCTGCGAATAACGAGGCAAAAAGTTCAGCCTTGCCCAGGGCGGTAGATACAATTTCATCCCCTGAAACAAAAGGTGGGAACGTGCTCTTGCAGAAATTATTCCCAATAGATTTAGCAAGAGTCCAAAAGGGTTTGCTGCCGTTGGAGCTTGAGAGGACTTTGTTTTTGATGTCGTTATCAAACGAGTTTTTTGCCTCAGAAAGAATGCGGACATAGCGGATTCTTGCGTCGTTTAATGCTTAAGGTATTTCTTGACTGGGACCGTGTAGAAGCGTTTTGTGAGCTTTGACCTTTTCAAGTCTGGCCTTGTCACAGGATTTAGAGAACCGGGACTTTTGAGTGCCTGAAGAGGTTTTCTGTGTACGCGGAATAAATAATTTCATGCCAGATTGAATAATTTCGGTGACGTTTTGTGAGATATCAGAGGGGTCAGGATGAGAGAAGCAGACAGACGCCCATGCAAATGAGGAAAAGCAGTTGTAGTGCCAAACGATACGTAGGTGTGATGACTGTGTGACTTCGGGTTGCACTGCGCAGGATGCAGTTGTTGTCAGAATGTGACTGGTAAATGCAACAGATGAATTTAGTTGCAGCCCTGAAAGAGAGAGTTTCATCTAAAATATGTCTTTTCTTCCAGCTTCCAAGTTGGGTAGTCTGGTGCAAGGTAGATTGCTACGGACGTATGCGCAAAGGCCTCCATGCAATCTAAAGGAAGCTCATACCCCGGAAAATTAAGGTGATTAGTGGCTGTTTTGGCACTGATTTGGGTTTCGGTGAGGAAGATGAGTTGGGGCCTATTAGCCTGAAGGAAATAGTGGACGGAGTTCAGGTTAGAATATAGGCCAGATATATTCAAGAAGGATATGTTAAATCTTGATGCCAGAGCCCCCTGCGCACCCCTCTCCCGGAGATCCGAATGAAGGGGTATTTTATCTCCGAAATCTTTTGTACAAGGAGGAGTCATCATCATTTTTGTTTATAAGGGAAACCGACTCATATACCAGAACCAGAAGCGTCCGTTGGTATGCCACCGTTCCCTTGATGTAAGGGGTGGTAGATCCTCGGGCGTGAAAAAATTCTTTACTATCACGTAAAGGAAAAGTCCACTACCACCTGCCAAATATACTTGCTGTGGTCAGCTTAAAGCAAAAAAAATTTAGGGAGTTTAGTTTGGATTTTTAAAATACCATAATTATACCCTGTATTTTCAGGTCAAATTAGATTCAAAAAAAAGTATGGATAAGAAATAACCATGCAATTATAATACAGCACGTGACTGAGGGGAAGTCCGTTTCTGATCCTGGGTCCAGGGCCCGTAATCGAATGTGGAGGCCATGAATTTCACCCATACACATCCTTCTTGCACACGACCTCAATGAAGATGGCTTGACCGCCATGTGGACTTTCATGAAGTAATACGAGTAAGTGAACGAGTGGTGAATGATCCGAATTTTCGTTTTGATAATTGCTTTTCGGGCGAGTGGTCTCCTTTCCTAAACGTCACTGTAAATCGCCATAATTATCGCTATTGGGCCGACTCTAAACCCAGATAATTTCACGATATTCCTACACAAAACCCGGAAAAGCGCAATGTTTGGTCCAAAATTCTCGGTGGCCATATTGTTTGTCCTTTTGTTTTACCTGTCAATCTAACTTGAGGTATGTACTTGGTGTTGTTGGAAAACACCATTGATCTTATTATGTCGACTTACATTATCGAGAGTAATGAGTATTATCTCGAAGACCAGTTGGTATTTCAGGAGGAGCGAACTTCTCCATACTACGCTTTTCCCGTTCGACAATATATCGGCCACAGATTTGCACTTTATTGAGACTTGGAAAAGAGGCTGCATAAAATGGTCTGCACAATCTTCAGATTTATCACCTCTACATTTATTTTGTGAGGTCACATAAAAAGTAAAATTTATTCTACTCAGCCCGATTCCTTACAAGATTTACGCCAGCATATCGTAAACAAATGCCACCAAATCACTCCAGAAATGTTACAGACTATGCGCCTAAGTTTTCAACAAAACTTGTATGGAGGCTGGCAGTCTAAATTTTTGAATATTTTACAAACAAATGTAGGTTTTTGATAAATAAGATACTCACATTTAGAAGTCAATATCTCAAAAAGCATCGCTTCAAATAAAAAAATAAGGCATTGTGGAAAAGAGATTCACACCAGATTTAAAATGATGTGCTACTTGACCCCCCTCGTTATTTGAGATTTTAGGGGTGGATCGCATCACCGCTTAAGGCTTGATATAGCTATGTTGAAAACAAGCCTAAAAGTCTTCCCTCTTGAAAGCAAAGTTCACTTCTTTAAGCGATTTCCAACAAAATCACGATAAGTGCCCTAAAACGGGCCTGTTTCGTTTTCAAGTGGCCATCCTGTATAAGGAAAAACGTTGACTTGCTTTTGCATAAACCAAACTTAACATGCGTTTTTCACTTTAGGTTTTGCAATAGGAACTTTGTCAGGATTTGGTGTAACAGCTGGAGCCCACAGACTTTGGTGTCATAGATCGTATAAAGCAAAACTTCCTTTAAGAATTTTTCTAATGTTGTGTTTCAGTTTAAGTGGACAGGTAAGTTGAAAATATAACCAGTAACAAAAAATCTAAATTTTGGTGTCTAGTTTACTTTTTGTATCGTAAACCTACCTACCAAATTTGGTTATCATAAAAAAAAAATTATTTTTTAAGATAATTTTTTTTTCAAATGGAAACTCAGAATTTTTCCGGAAAACATCGTCCGATTTTTCTGATTAACGAACTTATCAAAGCCATTTACAAAAGGAAGCTACATGCCAAATTATATCAAAATCGGCCTATTATTCTTTGAGATAAAAATTTTTTTCGAATGAAAACTTAAAATTTTCCCGAAAAACCTCGTCCGATTTTCCTGACTAACAAACTTGTCAAAGCTATTTACAAAAGGAAGGTACCTGCCAAATTTTTATTAAAATCGGCTTATTACTTTTTGAGATAAGAATTTTTTTCTAATAAAAACTCAAAATTTTCCCGGAAAACCTCGTCCGATTTTCCTGACTAACGAACTTGTCAAAGCCATTTACAAATGGAAGGTACATGCCAAATTTTATTAAAATCGGATTATTACTTTTTGAGATACGAATTTTTTTCAAATGCAAACTCAAAAATTTCCCGGAAAACCTCATCCGATTTTCCTGACTAACGAACTTATCCAAGCCATTTACAAAAGAAAGGTACATGCCAAATTTTATGAAAATCGGCCTATTATTTTTTAAGTTATCGGTGTGATATATATATATATATATATATATATATATATATATATATATATATATATATATATATATATATATATATATATGTATATATATATATATATATATATATATATATATATATATATATATATATATATATATATATATATATGTATATATATATATATATATATATATATATATATATATATATATATATATATATATATTACTTTTGTTGCCCTTATACAATGTTGTCCATTAAGCCTGTGCACCAAATCGGATTTTTTTATTAGTTGCAAAACCGAAATATAGATATCGCTAAAAGTAAGTGCATGTTACAGTGACTTGGTAGTATGTGTGTTTGTGTTTGTTGTAAATGGCTTGGATAAGTTCGTTAGAAAGAAACAGCGGACAAGGTTTTCCGGGAAAATTTTGGGTTTTCGTACAAAAAAATTCATATCGCCGAAAATTAAAAAGCTATGGTAACCAAAATGGTACGCTGACTTCTATCTGCACTAATGCCATGCATAATCTCACGCAAGTGTGATGTTAGTGAATTTTCTTAAAAAAATTCACCAATGAGGAGATCTCGACTTTTGAATTTTGAAAACATTTCTTTAAATGAGCGCAAACTAGGACCCCTAAAACCCATATTCGGGGTCAGTTTCAATTTTTATATGTTTATATATATACAGGTGTCTCACATCGAGTAATGTATTAGATTCCGCAAATATACATTTTTGAGTGCTAAAAATTTGTATACAGGGGTTTCCGAAGATGCTCTGTTGAATGGAAATAATTTCCAAAATGGCAGACTTCCGGTTACACCGTAAATATATATAAACATCGTTATTTCAAATAAAACACCCTCTATATTATTGCATTTTTAGAATACTCATCTAATTTTAGGTTAAAAATTATTAGAGTATGCTCTCCTTATCTTCAACTGTTTTCAAGTTATGTCAATTTATTTGAGAATTCTGTTCAAGTGGAGGCTGACTTAATGAAGGTGATTTCGTGTCGTGTTAGGATGCTGAAAATTCTTTAATTTGTCAGACACGTTCCAAGGCCATTAAGGTTCGACATGATTGTGAGGACAAATTGTTTCATATACAGGGTGTTTTGTAGGATGTATTAGAATTTGGTGTACTTTAAACTGAAATAACTCATTTATTTCAAATGGAACATCTGTATATTATCTTCTCATTGAATAGAGCAGATAATTATCTTTAAAACTGTATTAGCATTCTATATTCCTTAAGTTGATAATTGTCAAGCTTTTTGCGATTTACCAAAAAAAAAAAATATTTTATATTTATGAAATTTCAACAATTAATAATGAATAACCAAACGTAGTGAAAGTTGAAAATGATTATGACTAGCTAAGAAACTCATGCTTGATATTGTTCAAATTGTGTACCATTCGGATTAATACATCGCTCTAAGCGTATTACAACTCCTTCACTTGTTGTACGCCGTATTTCTGCGGGATCAATATTATCCAAACAATTACGGACTCTATCTTCAAATTCTTCCCTAGTGTTGTATGGGGTCGCATAAACATCTGATCATGGGGGCCAATTGTATGTTCCGCCACGTCCCATCCACCTCTCTCCGAATTCATAATTTAAAAAGCTCCTCACCTCTGCTGAATCATGCGCAGGACCCCATCTAGTTGATACCAACAATTCACATACACAGTAAGTGGTAAATTGTCCAAGAAATCAGAGACAGTGGTTCTCAAAATCTTTAGGTATTGCACAGCTGTCAGATTATTATCGTAAACGCAATACGATATTTTATCATTCATCAGAAGAGCAAACAAGTTGAAGCTGAATTTTCTCTGAAAACAGCGTTCTCTTTTGACATGATTGTCTTGAGCCCAGTAGTGAATATTATGTCTGTTAAATATTCCTTCATGGGACATCTTTGTTTCGTCCGTCCAAATTATGCTTTTCAGAAATAAAGGATCGTTGCGGTGTCTTTCAAGGAGAGTGTGACAAAATTCAATTCGGTGGGCTGGGTCGTTCGGTCCCAGAGCTTGTACACTTATAAATTTATAATTATGCATCTTATGCTTGGACAATATTCTCTGTATGGAGGAACGTGCTATGTTCATGTCATGTTCAGCTGAACGTATTGACGCCTTTGGATGAGCTTCGAAATAAGATAATACAGAAATTTGTGTCTTCGCCTTCTGTAACTGGAACTGATCTTGATGTTTGTTTAATCGTGCAACTTCCCGTTCTCATGAAAGTGGTTTCATAACGCCTGAATTTTAACGCAGTCATTGGCGAGGACTCGGGATACCTATCATTAAACAGCCGACATGTTCTGCTGACCACTCTGTTGCACTCTCCATGAAAATAAAATAAATTCAGCAATTGTTCGTTTGAATAGCTTGCATTATCCATTATAACGTAGAATTCATATTAATTCAGACAACAAAGAAAAAAAAAATTAAGTTGTGAATGACAGAAATATAAAACTGACAATAAACGTCAAAATGTCAAACATCACATAGCACTCTTAGAATTCAAACAGATTTTAGACATACTCCTAAATTTATCTTTTTTTTTTGGTAAACCGCAAATATCTCGACAATTATCAACTTTAGGTATAGAAAATGCTAATACAGTTTTAAAGAGAATTATCTGCTCTATTCAATGAAAAGATAATATATAGTATGTTCTATTTGAAATAAATGAGTTATTCTAGTTTAAAGCACACCAAATTCTAATACATCCTACAAAACACCCTGTATATGAAACAATTTTTCCTCACAATCATGTCAAAGCTTAATGGCCTTGGAACGTGTCTGACAAATTAAAGAATTTTCAGCATCCTAACAGGACACGAAATCACCTTCATTAAATCAGCCTCCCCTTGACCAGAATTCTCAAATAAATTGACTTAATTCGAAAACAGTTGAAGATAGCGAGAGCATACTTTAACAACTTTTAACCTAAAATTAGATGAGTATTCTAAAAATGCAATAATATATAGGGTGTTCTATTTGAAATAACGATGTTTATATCTATTTACGGTGTAACCGGAAGTCCGCCATTTTGGAAATTATTTCCATTAAATAATGCATCTTCGGAAACCCCCGTATACAAAGTTTCAGCACTCAAAAATGTATATTTTTGGAAATAATCTAATACCTTACTCGACGTGGGACAGCCTGTATATATATATATATATATATATATATATATATATATATATATATATATATATATATATATATATATATATATATATATATATATATATATATATATATATATATATATATATATATATATATATATATATATATATATATATATATACAAAATATATTGAACGAGTGAAGTTTGGAACCTGTGATGAGCACTGACAAGTACAATTTGGAGAACCCAATTCATCGCAATACAGTTTTCAGACCTGACGATCTTTTTGCTAACAAAGTTAGCATTATCACAAGGATGAATAAACTCAGTTTTTTATGATCTTTAAGATCAGTGTTCATAACAGATTTCAGTCTTCACTTAGTAAATTATGTGTTATTTATTAGAACACAATCATAAGATAAAAGCGGCGTCCAACGATACTTTTTTTTTATTAACTACATTTTTGGCCTCGAGCATTCACTCATACGGCCACTGATTTGGTTTTAGTAACACGATTGCTCAAGAAGGTCAAAGAAGGATTCAGCATTCGGCAACGTCAAATTCAACCTATCTAATTTACCTTTAGATAATTTTTAGTTTACAAGTTTTGTTTCCAGAGGTTATACCACGTACCAAATTTAATGTTTTTCAGTCAATGAAAAATTATGTTGTTAGTATTTATAAATATTTTGTCGAAATTTCGCTACTATAATCCACTTTTTTCGTCAGATTTTTAGTGAATTTTCTTTCAAAAAATTAACTAATAAGTAGATTGCGACTTTGGAACAAAAAAAATAATTCTTCCAATGAGTACAAACTAGTTCCCCTAGAACACATATCCGGGGCCACATTCTTCTTATATATATATATATATATATATATATATATATATATATATATATATATATATATATATATATATATATATATACATATATATATATATATATATATATATATATATATATATATATATATATATATATATATATATATATACATATATATATATATATATATATATATATATATATATATATATATATATATAATAACGTTTATTATCACCATCTTTACAGTCTTCCTATTTTAACAATCAGTATAACTAAATCTGCATAATAAACGCAATGTTACCTCACAAAAGTTCTATTCTTTATGAACTTGAGCGTGAGGGAACAGTGTGCGGAGCTTAAAGTAGATCTAAATCAAATGAAACAACAAGGAGCCACGGAAAATTTATATCCGTTCTACTTATTGAGGCAAATAATACAATCCTTCATTTTTCCATTATTTTCTGTTTATCAACGCACACTTACACATACCCACACACACACACACACACACACACACCGTACATACTTACTATCTCCCGTATATTCAACCTTTATATGCATACCTCTGCCATGTATACCACTCTACATTATATACCATATCTTACAAACATTCCCTCTTTGCTACCTCACTTCTCTACATTCACACACACTGTCAAAAATGAAGCTCAATCAGTATACCTAGATCCTTGTTCGACAAAGTATTCAAAATAAGTATAATCACCATTCTTAATCCACCTCCTGACCTGTTTCTTATAAACCTGATACCGTCTTTCATTTCGTATTTCAGCTGGTAATGAATTAAATAACCGAGGTGCAATGTAGTAAAAGCACTTAGTCCCCATAGTTTTCTTTGCCCTTCCAACCATAATATTGTCTTGGCTTCTAAGTCTAGTCTCGTAGCTATGCTGCGAAAAAGTTCTGTCCCTTTTAAACTGCCACTTCAAAATGGCTTCACTATACAGTTGTCTTATTGTAAAGAAATTGGACTCCCTATAAAGCTGTTCAGTGGGATATCGATATGGTCTACCATATATAATCCTCAGAAACCGCTTGTGAATAACTTCCAACGGATGTATGGCAGCTTTATTTGCAGCGCCCCAAGCTAAAATTGCATATCTCAAAACAGAATCAACCAAGCCCTGGTAAATTATCCTTACCCCTCGAAAAGATAAAACCGCACTGAGTTCCTTAAATCTGTAAAGTATCGACCTGAGTTTCTTAACGGTTTTTGAAACATGTAAATCCCATCTTAAGTGCGAATCTATCGTTATTCCGAGGTATGTAACACTAGCAACCATTGCTATCTGCTCACGTCTTGGACCCACAGAGAGCAAATTATAGTTCGGTAAATTGATCCTGTATGAAGTAAAAGGCAAAAAGTTTGTCTTATTATAATTTAGCGTCAGCAAGTTTAAGTCAAACCAGTCTGCTATTATTGCCATGTCTAATTCCGCCTTATTCTTGCATTCCTCCCATGTGTCTGCAGAAAAAATTATCGCGGTATCATCGGCATACGAAACTATACGCCCCCCCATGGGTAGCGTCAACAAGTCGTTTATGTAAAGGGTAAAAAGCACGGGTGCCAGTACAGTCCCCTGAGGCAACCCAATTTTAATTTCTCTTTGACTACTAAGTGTACTGTTCACCTTTACCTGTTGTAGCCTATTGCTGAGGTAACTCCCAAAGAGATCTAAACAGTGACCTCTTATGCCATATGCATATAATTTTTCGAGCATTCTTTCGTGACTAATTGTGTCAAACGCTTTAGCGAGGTCGGCAAAGATACACAGGGTTGGTTTGCGATTATCTACCATGTCATAAATATTTTCCAGAACATATGCTATTGCGTCACATGTCGATGTTTTTTCCCTAAAACCAAACTGCCTTGGGGATAGAATACCATTACTATTGATATAGTCAACCAAATGCTTCTTTAATGTTTTTTCAAAAATCTTGCATAAATTTGATATAAGTGACACTGGTCTGTAATTTTCTATGGACCTGTGATCGCCTTTCTTCATTAAAGGCTTTATAACTGCAATTTTAAACGCACTAGGGCAAACTCCAGTTTCAAAAATCAAGTTGATAAGGTGAACTAGTAAAGGTGCAAGTATTTGAATATTATCTTTCAAAACCTGATCATTAATTTGATCGGCTCCGGGTGCTTTGTTCGATTTAAGTCGTTTAATGTGTTGCTCTACTTCTTTCAAGTCGACTGGTGCCAGATAAAAAGAATCTCTTATTTGAGGTATCTTAAAAGATCTATTCGGTTTTTTTATTTGTTTAGCCATTTCCAATCCTACGTTACAGTAGTATTTATTAAATTCACTCGCAATGATCTTCTCATTATTAGAGACTTCACCATTTTTCAGTTGAATTTCTTTTATTAGTCTTCCACCACTTCTACAACCAACGATATTATCGGTTACACGCCATAAAGTCTTACTACAATTTCTGTTGCAGTGTATTTGTTTCTGATAAAAGTCTCTCTTTGTCTTTTTTATCAGTTTAACCAATGTGTTTCGGTATTTAGTGTATTGATCTTTTTTGTCACTATTTGTTGAGTCTGCTAACCAATCACGATAAAGTTTATCGCGAATTTTTATTGATTTAACTATGCCTCCTGTTATCCATTCTTTCTGTTGTTTCTTTTTTCAACCCTGTAGGTTGAAGAATTTAATGCTGACTGAATTTTAGCTAGCAAAAAATTGCAGTCAGATTCACTATCTCTAAAATCGAAGTACTCATCCCAATTTTCTCTCTCCAATATATTTTTCACCTTATGGTAGTCAGTTTTTTCCCGATATATCTTTTCTTTCGCAGTTGTTTTGACAGCGCTGAGTTCTATATTTGCCACCGTTGTATAATGGTCTGTAATTGTTGATTTTAAGACAAACGACCTCACTTGCAGCTGTTTTTGTTTGGTTCTCAGAAAAATGTGATCAATACAAGTATTGGAAGAACCCATTTCTCTTGTGTATTTATTGATCAATGAAACGTAGCCTCTTTCACTACTTATGTCAAGATATTCACAAGACTGTCTGCCGTCAGAGAACAGATCAATATGCATATCCCCACAAAACAAATGGCAATCAGTATTTTTTATTTGCTCCAAGTAACAGTCGAACTCTTCTATAAAATTATCTAGGTTGGACGATGGCGATCTGTAGATGCCAGTTACTAAAATCTTTTTATTTCGAATCATTAAGTTTAACTGAATGGCGTTGTTATCTCCGATTTTGACTGTTTCAGCTCCATTGCAGTAATTCTCCCGCACATACATAATTACACCATCATTTTGGTTAAAGCATCCTTCACTATAATACGCAACATACCCTGTCAAATTATACATTCGCACATCATGTACTCTCCAAGTTTCCGTCAAACATATAACATCTGGCTCATTTCTGAATTGACTTAAAAGTATTTTAAAATCATCAAAATTTTTACTAATACTCCGTATGTTAATATTTAAAATTGTCAAAGTAAGTCTTTCTTGTATAAACTGCTCTTCACATTCTGCTATACTGTTTACAATGTTTGTGGTATGTTCCACGCATTCAAAATCCCTAATGTACTGATTCATATTGCCCGCGCAATCCTCAGCGCACCAACCAACCACAAAAAAAATGACAAAACTACCAACTATTACAGTATGTGTGTTCTAATATACAAATAATAACAACCATACAAATTGCTAACAGTTACTAAACTTTGTTACAAGTTAAAACTTAAAAACATATGTACAAGCAGAATATTTCCAATACAATAAATTAACATAAACACGTAAATCCAAAAATCTTTTGCAAGAAAGAAAACTCAAACTGAGTCCGCCATTAAAGCACACAATAAGTTAATCACAATATTAAAATCCTATATACAAACAAATATAATGTTTCTCAATTAGTGTATAAAACGACAAAAAATCTCTGAGACAGATAAAAGCTAAAATACGGAAACATACACATATTACAACCATACAAAACTTCCACACCAAACACAAACACGGACTCACTCAGCAGATATAGCACATACAGACCCATACACCCGCATCCAACAAAACGCACGGACTCAAATGGTCACCCAACCACCGTCTCACCACTCAGGAAAATGATTCCAATGTATCTTACTAAATTCACTGTCTCTTATTACCAGATATTGTGCGTGTAGGGTACCTTTGATCCCTGGGCGTTTGTTCCCTTGATCCACTCCCACCGCTGTTCATTCGTGATTTCTTACCTCCTTCTATGTTATGAGTAATTATTTTTGAAACACTATGCGGTTCTATTTTCCTGTGTATGGCTTGAACAACATTTTCTTCCTTCCCAGCATCTATCACGGAAATTTCCTCAGGTGCTTCCTTTTCTATCTGTGTCAATGGAGTTCCGGGTGCACTTGCAGACTTTCTAGGAGCAGGTGGGGAGAAGACTGCGTCTGGATTTTCAGTTTCAGCTTCCAAGTTCCCACTCTCTCGGTTAGTCAGTTGTTGACAAGTGAAATATTCATCTCCTACCTGCAATCTGTTTCCCCTAATACGTGCTGTGAGTCCCTTCTTCTTAGCCTCTTTTAAATTTTCCACTAAAACCTTTCTTATTTCTTGGTCTTTCTTGGTCAGATCATTACCTATGGATATACCTTTTCCTTTCAACCGATAAGCACACTTCAAAATTTCTGTTTTTCTTAAATACGAGGAACACTCGACTAGTAAAGGACTTTTTAAATTACTAGTCTTGCCAATAAAATATACATCATTCAGGTCACCCGCGCATATATCTATGTCCAACAAATTACTGAGCTTAGCTGCAACCCACTCCGCCAAATCTATACCCTTTTTTCGTTTCTTTCAAGTCCAAAAACAACAATATTGTTCTTTAATACTTTCCTCTCTAGTTGCTCGACTCTTTCAGTCAAGATGCTATTCTGCGTTTTCAGATACTCAAAAGTCTTTGTAATATTCTTCAATTCAGCTACAAAATCAATTTTAACCGCCTCTATCTTACACTTCACTTCTTTTTTGCTTGCCTCTATTAGATTCTTTAGTTCATTAAAATGTACTGCAAAGTCTATCTCAGCTCTGCTTGTCATTTTCTTTGGAAAGCCGCGACATACACACAGCCAGGCCGTAAAACAAACAAACTACAAATGAAAAGCGGCTCGTATATGTCCAGCCTTAGCTTTATCTTCGTCTTGACCTGTTATCTGATAAGTTTTGTCTGCTAAAATGTCGACCGAATTTCACAAACTTTTGCGGTATTTTTACCTTTTTCAATCCAGCTACTCGACCTACGTAGAAATTGTTACGTCCCACGACTAGACCACCACCTAAAGAAGGCGCTAATACTACGTTCTCGTATTTTTTCCTGCTGGGTTGCCCACAATTCTTCAAAACACTCACACAATTGTTATCCGACTATTCACACACTAAAGCTTATATATATATATATATATATATATATATATATATATATATATATATATATATATATATATATATATATTGCTCGGAATTATATTCGCCATGCTTGGATGGTTGCGATTATAATCGGATACAGAGACTGCAAAATTCCTGTCTGAGGTTCGCGTATGGTATTCGAAAATTCGTATATATGTATATATCACACAGCTAACTCAAAGAATAATGGGCCGATTTTGATCAAATTTCCTTTCGCAAGTGGCTTGGACAAGTTTGTTAGCCAGAAAAATCGGCCCAGTTGCCCAGTTTTCCTGAAAATCTTTCATGTCTCAGGAAATAACAGAGTTAAGGCAACCAAATTTGGCACGCGTGTTTATATTATAAAAGGTAAACGTACCAAAATTTAGAACTCTAAGTTAAAACGAGAAAAAGCTATAGTCTTTCAAAGAAAACATTTTTGTGGTTTTCCTTTCACAACGTCAAAGTGGCTACCTGAGACGTCAAAATTGGCAACTTAAAAGGAAAAAAAAGTTATAGTCTTTTAAAGAAAACATTTTTGTGCTTTTTCTTTTAAAACGTCAAAGTCGCGATGAAACGTCTAAATTGGCAACTTTTAGGCAAATAACCCGAAAGAAATACGGGTTATGTGCAGAAAATGTTGCAAGAAGAGTGTTTTACCTACTCTTAAGGTTCAGCTTCGACCGTCATTGTCCTTCATTTTACTAAAATATTTCCAGAAAATTCATTTTAAATAGACCGTTTCACTGATGCTTTGGCAGGAGTTTTAGCCATATAGTTTATGGTTTAATAGTCTATAAATTTGTGCGAATTTTCGTAGAAAAAATTACCGAATCAGAAAAATGCGACTTTTGTATTTTTAAAAGCTTTCTCCAAATGAGCGCGAATTAGGCCCCTTAGAACACATATCCGTGACTGGTGTCAGTTTTTATTTGTTTACAGATATACAGGGTGATGAATTTATATATATATATATATATATATATATATATATATATATATATATATATATATATATATATATATATATATATATATATATATGTTAATTATATGGTATCTTAAACTGCATCTTATAAAATTATTTTAACAATCACAGGGTGGCCCATAAATCGTTGGTGATACCAATTTTCTTCTTTTCAGAACACTTCTTATATCGTTGCATTTTTGCGTTCCTCATCGAATTATAATGCATTATTTCAATTGTTTAGCACCTTTTCACATTTTTGGCACATATCAAAAATTATGATACGGCGTTTCAACCAATAGATAACAGAGCGTCATAAAACTGACGCATTCAGAGAGGTCTTCGTTTATATTATTTGTCTAAAAAATCAAAATGCCGTATACAGGGCGCTCTCAAATAATGACTATTTATTTAAAAAGTTTCAAACTGCCGTAACTCAATTGTTTTAAAAGGAACAACATGTATTTTGTGTTGATGAAGGGTTTAAAAATTTAACACAATAATTTATTGTAAAAAAATATTTTCGGATTTTCGTCAAAAAATTATTTTTAAATTTTTATGCAAAATTTTTTTTGCGCGTTTTGTCGAAAAGCTTTTTCGGATTAAATAGCTTAAATATGTTGGTTGGCCAGGAAAAATAGACCAGTTTTTTCGGGAACATTTTATGATCATTTTCAAAAAATTTGGATACATTGTTTCTACTATTTAGGTTATTGATAAATAAATTAATTTGATGCCTGCTTTCATCAAAAAAGACATCTTTGCTATTAAAAAGTTTTTATGAAAAATAACTACCATAACGCTCTTGCTGCGTCCATACTTTTTAAGGATACAGTTGTAATTTCAAAATCTAATAAATGCTTGTTATTGTAGAATTCTTTACGGGAATGGGTAATGGATCACAGAGTACATCATCGCCACACAGAAACAGATGCTGATCCCCATGATTCTAGAAGAGGATTTTTCTTTTCACATGTTGGTTGGCTTATGATGCGTAAGCACCCTGAAGTTATTAGAAGAGGTAAAGAAATAGACTACAGTGATCTCTACATGGATTCAGTATTTCTTTTTCACCAGAAGTAAGTGTAGGTACCTTAAATCTCATAGCAAAAGTCTGTGCCATTTGGCTCGTTGAGAAATTTGTTCAGTTTTGCAGAAAATTGGATGCTGAAATTGAAGACATTTATTCAGGAGTGTTGTAACATAAAAATGAAACTATGAAGTCGCGGTTTTAAGTAATTATTTAAGATGTAATTGAGATGAAAATATGAACGTAGAAAGTTTGCTTGTGATTCCTCCTCTTGGCTGTCGGTCTTTCACCTGGGACTGAATATAGAAACAAAGCTTAGTAGTTTTTTTGTTTGTTTTTACTTTAACGGTGGTCTATTTCCGCTGCTATGACCAATCACCGAGGCCAGGAGGCAGTTTCACCTCACTATCCTGAAGTTTTGCCGAATCCCTGTCTTTATGTGAGGAGGGTAGGGATCTTTAACGTGCCCAACATTGCATGGACATGGGACCGACGACCTTATGCCCCCTCCGAAAGGCGGAACGTGCAGACATTCAACTTGTCTAAATACAATGCCACACCCTCGGTTGATGTTAATTTTACAGTATGTACTGACAAAGTAAAGTAGAACCCGGGAAATGAAACCCAGTACCCTTCGGTTCAGAAGCACCAGTTATTACCCTTATAACACCGAGGCTCTGATTGGTAGTTAATAGTTTAGAATGTTTTGTCCTCTAGTTGCGCTAACTTTGTAGGTGAAACGATCGTCAGATCTTTAAAGATGTGTTGTGATTTGGCTTTTTAAAGAATACTTATCACAGGTTCCAGTCTTCAAATTGTCAAGTGGTATGACAAATATATGCAAAATTAAAGCCGCTGACGCCACCATACAGGGACGTTAGCTATGTTTGCATTTAATTTAGCATAATTTGAATTAAGAAAATAAAAATTTTGGAATTTGATAGTTTTGTACAATTTAAAATGTACTCTAAAAATAAATGACAGGAAACTATGGTTGCGATTTAAAAATTATCGACGACGCCATATCTCAGATTTGGAACACAATAATATATATATATATATATATATATATATATATATATATATATATATATATATATATATATATATATATATATATATATATATATATATATATATATTTTCAAAAGACCGCAACGTAAAATACGAATGGAAATGTCCGGTAGTTTAAAAAAAAAGAAGCGGTATTTGATAACTAAAGCTAGGTTCATAGACAGGCAAATTGCGAAAAGCGAATTGCAAAATCGCAATGAAACGTATGCGTATTGGTTTATTTTAAATAATATCGCATTATTAGTGAATTTAAAAAAAATCAGTAATGAGAAGATCACGACTATTGAATTTTGAAAAAATTTCTTCAAATGAGCGCGAACTAGGCCCCAGAATCCATATTCAGGGTCAGTTTCAATTTTAGTGAATTTTCTTTAAAAAAATTCGCTAATCCTGACTTTTAAAAAAATTTCTTGAAATGCGCTATTTAAGACCTCTGGAACCCAAATCCGAGGTCGGTTTCAGACTTTATATGTTTATATATATATATATATATATATATATATATATATATATATATATATATATATATATATATATATATATATATATATATATATATATATATATATATATATATATATATATATATATATATATATATATATATATATATATATATGTGTCAGACTGATAACTCAAAAAATAATGGACCGATTTTGATAACACTTAGTGAGTACTTTCCTTTCGCAAGCGGCTTGGATAAGTTTGTTAGCCAGGAAAATCGGACTAGCTGTTCCCGGAAAATTTTGCGTTTTCTTTCGGAAAATTTTCATATCTCCGGAAATAACAAAATTAGGGCAACCATATTGAGTACGAAGGTTTATATCATAAAAAGAAAACCATGCACCAAAATTTGATTCTCTATGTTTAATTTAAAAAAGTTATAAGCTTTTAAGTTTTTCTTCTTAAAACGTCAAAAAAGTCGTGATTCGAAACGTCAAAATTGACATGTTCTATATAGAGTACCTAAATGAATACAGCATCCAGCATGAATGTCGTAAGAAGTTAGAAAGCCTTAAGTTTTAGCTACAATCTTGATTGTTCCTTATTTTATTAAAATATTAGAACCTCGGTGGTTCAGGGGTAAGAACGTGTGCCTCTGAACCGAAGGGTACTGGGTTCGATGCCACGATACTCCTTTCACTTTTTCAGTACAACTGTAATATTAACATCAGCCGAGGTTCTGGCATTGTATTTGAGCAAGTTGAATGTCTGCACGTTCCGCCCCTCGGAGGGGGCGTAAAGCCGTCGGTCTCGTGTCCATGCGAAGTTGGGCACGTTAAAGATCTCTACCCTCCTTACAGAAAGGCAGGAGTTTGGCAAAATTTCCAGGATAGTGAGGTGAAACTGCTCCCTGGCGTCGGTGATTGGCCGACGTTAAAGAAACAAAACACACACACACATATATTAAAATAATTGCTGAAAATTAATTTAAAATAGACACTTTATGTGATGGTTTGGTAGCAGTTTTAGTTATTTATTTAATTCTAATAACGAATCAGATTACATTATTATTTAGCGTTTTTTTATTTCAATTGGGCAATGGGAAGTTTTTAGAGTTTGCATTTCTAGCCCCGTTGTAGGATGTTTACCCTTCACAGAACCTAAAATTTGCTTTAAGTCTCTTAACTGTATTGTGGAGTTGAGATCACAGCATTTGTCTGATGGTTAATGCATAAAGGGGTTCCTCTAACCATGTTTCTGAATTTTTTTCCATAAAACGTACAACACGCTAATCTGCTAATTTACCTATAAATGTTATCACACCGATAACTCAAAAAATAATTGGCCGATTTTGTTTAAATGTGGTGAATTGTATCCTCTTGCAAGTGGCTTGGATAAGTTCGTTAGCCAGGAAAGTCGACCCAGGTTTTCTCAGAAAATTTTGTGTTGTCTTTCAAAAAAAAAATCATATCTCCGGAAGTAACAAATTAAGAGCAACTAAATTTGGTACATAGATTTATATCATCATAGTTAAATCACATACCAAAATTTAGCTCTCTAAGTTAAAAGACGAAAAAGTTATAGGCATTTAAAGAAAAATAAATTGGGGTTTTCCTCAAAACGTCAAAGTCGCGATTTAAAACGTCTAAATTGGCGACATTTAGGCAAAAAACCTGAAACTAATACAGGCTATGGAAAGAAAATGTCTTAAGCAGAATGTTTTACAAACCCTGAAGTCTTAGCTTCAACCGTTACTATCCTTCATTTTACTAAAATATTTCCAGAAGACTCATTTCAAATAGACCCCTTCTCTGATGCTTTGGCATAGTCTTAACTATAGAGTTTATCGCTTATTGGTATATAATTTTTGTTGAATTTTCGTAAAAAGTCAATAAAGCTCAATATATCCGTTATTATACAAGATACGAAACAAATTATATACATTAATTATAGGGTGTCTTGAGCTGTATCTTAAAAAATTATTTCTACAATCACAGGGTGGGCCATAAGTCGTTGATGATACAAATTTTCTTTTTTTTATAGCCGAACACGCCTTATGTTATTGCATTTTTGCATTTTCCATCGAAATATAATGCATGTTTGTAAGATTGAGAAATTCGGGACGCAGCAAGTGCGCTACGGTAGCGAATTTTTAATAAATGCTTCTAATTTGAATAGCTCAATTTGCTATTAACCTATAAGGTTGACCAAGAAACCAGTTTCTTCGGGAACACCTTAAGTTTACTTTCGGAAACTTTTGTACATTTTGCAACAATAATATTTTGATGAAACATGGCATATTGTTTATACTATATAGGTTATACTGGTAACCAAATTTGATGCCTGCTTTCTTCAAAAAAAACACACATATTTGCTATTAAAAATATTTTTATGAAAATTTACTACCATAACGCACTTGCTGCATCCAGACTTTATATATATATATATATATATATATATATATATATATATATATATATATATATATATATATATATATATCACTCACCGATAACTAAAAAAATTATGAGCCGATTTTGATCAATTTTTCTGGGTGCCCTCCTTTTCCAAGCGGCTTGGATAAGCTCGTTAGCTGAGAAAATCGATCAAGGATTTTCCGACAAATTTTGTGTTTTCTTTCAGAAAGAAATATATCTCCGGAAATAACAAAGTGGGGCAACCAGATTTGGTACACAAAACAAAATTTAGGTCTGCATGTTTAAGGACAAAGAAGTTATGGGCACTTAAAAAAATATATTTCGGGTTTTCCTCAACATGTCGAAGTCGCGATTTGTAACGTCAAATGGCAACATTTAGGTCAAGAACGAACCTCAAACAAATATGGATTATGTAAAAAAATGTCGTAAGAGTGTTCTGCATACCCTTGCAGCCTCAACCGTCATTGTCCTTCATTTTACTAAAATATTTCCAGAAAATTAATTTGGTAGTGGTCGTAAGTTAGAAAGAAAATTAATTTCAAATAGACCTTTTCTCTATTGCTTTGGCGGTAGTTTTAGTTAAGTTTTTGGTTTAACGGTCTATAATTTTAGCTAATTTTCGTAGAAAAAAATGATTCATGAGAAGACCGCGACTTTTGAATTTTAAAATATTGCTTCAAATGACCGCAAAGTAGCCCCCTAGAATCCATATCCGGGTTTGCTTTAAGTTTTTAACTGTTTACATATATACAGGCTGACTTATTTCTAGGGTAAAGCTCACTATAATTGTTATTATACAAGATGCGAGAAAAAATTGTATACATTAATTATATGATGTCTTGAGCTGTATCTTATAAAACTATTTTGGCGATCACAGGCTGGCCCATAAGTCGCTGGTGATACCTACAATTTTTTTAGAACATCCTTATAGCATTTTTACATTTTTTATCGAAATATGATGCATGTTTGTAAGAAAAAAAATCGAGACGCAGTAAGTGCGTTTTGGTAGCGAATTTTCATTGAATGCTTCAAATTTCAATAACGCGATTTGCTATTAACCTAAGGTTTGTTGGCTAGGAAACCAGTTTTTTCGAAAACATTTTAAGCTTATTTTCGTTTTTTTTTAATTTTCACACAATAAGTTATTTTTATAAAATATGGTACATTGTTTCTGTTATATACCGGTAACCAGATCGATGCCTGCTTGCGTTAGAGATATATATTTGCCATTAAAAATCTTTTTGTGAAAAACTCATGTCCATAACGCACTTGCTGCGTTCTGGCATTTTATTTTAAATATACCAGTAAGAGTCCGTTTCGCAACTTGCGAGTGTATAAACCTAGCTTAGGTTTGTTCCAAGTTACTAACTCGCACTGTATATTCCTCAAATAAACTTTATTATTCTTTTCAGGTATTTCTGGGTACTAAAAATATTATTGTGCTTTGTATTACCTTCCTTAATTCCAGCACTATGCTGGGGCGAAGACTGGTATTGGAGTATAATGGGAGCAGATGTGATAAGATACGTAATAATGTTGAACGCAACATGGAGCGTCAATAGTGCTGCTCATATATGGGGGTACAAACCTTACGACAAGTAAGTCTGGTTGCCTCTTAGAAATATTTATATTTAGGATAACTTAACGCATACAGGTTAGCCACTTGAAAACGAAACTGGCGCGTTTTAGGACATGAATCGTGATTTTGTTGAAAATCACTCAAAGAGATGCATTTTGCTTTCAAGGGGGAACACTAAGCCTCATTTTTAACCTTGCAACACCAACCCTTACGCGGTGGTGCGATCCACTCCTAAAATATGAAATGACAACCCAAATAACAAAAATGTTCTATAATTTTTAAATAATAGTGCAAATTTGTTGTGTGACTGTTATGTTACTGCTCTTCGAAAGCAGTTTTGTTCTATTAAGACTGCCAAGGTGAGTATTTAGCTTCTCGCAGCAAAATGCTTCTTTAAATTTATTGTTAGAATATTCTTAGTATAAAACATTTTAGAGATTTCGTTTTTCGTTGTTTTGTAAACGTTCGTACAACAATCGTTATGGAATATATTAGCTTATAGAAAAAAATTGTTCTGTAATGGCTTTATAACAACGATTTTCCAAACATATCTGCCAACTTGCAAACATTTATAAAGTATTCCTTTGCATAAAAGTGCGTTCGCTAGGATCTTTATAAAAGATATTATAGCTTTTGTAAGAAGCACCGTTATATACTTTTCATTTCGTGGCAAGTTGTGTATTATGTAGCGTGTTATTTCTAAACATGTCCAATTTGCAATCAATAAATATATGGAAACAGGTAAAAAGAAGCGGGGCGTTTCGAAGGAAAGTCAATAAATATAAAAATATTTTAGAAAGTAGCAAATTTGTTAATAAACGTGTTAGTAGTGTTTTACATAGTAAGCAGCACAACAAACAACAATTTGGGTTTGAGGTTAAGTTACATTGCTACTACATTTATGTTGCATAAATATCGCAGCTAACGCGAGTTTAGCACTATACTGATGTGGAAGTGTTGCCGAAAATGCTTTTATAGAACAATAAAATACACCATATCTGTTATAGAGCTACGTGCAGGTCTTTCTCAGTGCAGCAATGGGAAACATATTATTTTAAAGCTCTATAAGCGCTGTTTGTGTAACAATCTGCTTACTGTGCCATCTGAAGCCACACTGTCAATATGATCATCAGTTTGCCTAAATATTAGGACACAGGACCGTACTTAGCCATAAATAGTTGTTAATGGTCAGTTACCCATGATCATGATACAACAAGTAGAAATATTACATACACATCACATTACATATTACATACACATACACATCCTAACACACGCACGTGCACGCATTAAGATCCGAAATTATTTTCTGACTTAAAATTAATTAGAGTGAAGAACATGGATTTGTTATTATTAACTGCAGGGGATTATAGTAAAATGAAAATATCAAAATCCTAAAACTTTTGTTTCCCTTGTAGGAATGGGGAGAAAAATGTAGTAATAATGTAAAGCATACATAGAGACTTGGCAAATATCGGTGGCGCTAGTCTACTTATTTACTGTAAAAGCCAAACTTGAAAATTGACAATAAAAGTCAATGCCAAGCCTACTTTATTTTTGTTTAAATACGTCTCTGTTCATATTACAGGTTTTAATATATCGTCTGTTTTGTAGCAGTGTCTTAAAAGATAAAATAGTTCTGTAATGGTTGCAGTCGTGATAAAAGTGATTTATAAAGCAGACGCCATATTTTTATGCAATTCCTGTATTTGTTTGGTAGCCATTTAGAACGAAAAAAAAAACAATTAATAAATATAGAAATGCTTGTTACCTGACAATTTTCACATAAATATAAAACATGCGAAATGTGTAACAGAATGGGTTAGGTCAATAAAATGAAAAAAACGAAAACTTTAATTTCGAGTTGATTTTTTACAAATTAAAGAAATGTTAATTATTTCGAGGGCCCTTCAAAATTTATCGTATACGTAGCATATTTTACACAGAAAGTTTTTCTTCGCAGGTGAAATCCATCTTGCTGGTAGCCAAAAGGAGACTTTTTGAGTTTAATTTTCACACCGTACTAACATTATTTCTTACGCCATCATATTTTTGTGCTTATATTACTTTCATAATATTAGAGAACAATTTTAGGATAAAATAGTTCTAACAAAAACATTTAAAAGACATATCACTCTTATAGGTATTGCAGTATGCAACAAAAAGTTTCAAAGTTAACTATAAAGAAATTCTAATAAAACATGTTTTATAGTAACTCTATTAAGGCTCTATAACTGGCACCATGGTAAATGATTTTTAGTTTTATTATTGTTCCTTATAAAACTGTTTTATAAGTATCGTATATCATATTCTTTTACAGCTCGATAAACATTTCTAAAACTATTCTATAAGACCTTACACATCCCTTATAAAATAAACTAAAGAACGGATGTGTTGTATAAACCTGCGCCCATTTTGCGTTTATAATCGTTGTATAAACGTTACCAAAACGTTTATAGGAACAGTCATGTTTTATAAAAACTGTTTTATAAACGTTCTTATGACTACAATAAAACATCAAATTGCTGGTTGGGAAGGTGGTCAAATAACACATCATTTTAGAGCTACTGTAAATCTCGTTTCAACGGTGTCCTATTTTTTTAAATTTGAAACAGTGTTTTCTGAGAAATTAACTCCTAGATGTGAGTAATTTATTTATTACAAACTTACATGTCAGTTTATCAAATGTTCAAAACTTTGACCACCAGCCTCAATACAATAGTACTAGTTACATTTTACCTCCTAGAGAATGTTTACCTCCATTAGAACACGTCTTACTAGAAAAGAACGTAAATGTCATGAAAAGACAAGAAATAAGGAATATTTTAAAAAAATTCACGATTCGTTTGATATGGTGAATCGCTCCCTCCATTAACTAATCTGTATGTGCGAGCTGTTTTGCTTTTTCCACTATTTCTGTCCATTGTTTTCTATTGCCTGTATGTCTCTCCGATTCCTGCTTTTCTTAGATCCACCCTCACTTCATCTATCCACCTAATTCTAGGTCTTTCTTGCTTTCTTCTTCGAGCAGGCTTCCATTCAGTTATCGTTCTTATTGTTGGTGCATGTCCTGATCTCCACACATGACCCAGCCATCTTACTATCTGTGCTTTTATTTAAGGTATGATATCATCTTCACCCATTTTATCCCTTATTTCCAGGTTCCTGCTTTTTCAGTACTCAGTCTCACTTACTTATATATATATATATATATATATATATATATATATATATATATATATATATATATATAATTGTTCCCTCTGTTACTCTTATTTCGCCTTCTTCTTTATAGTATATAGTTTTAGTAATTGTTTAACACGTTGAGCACGGTGTGGGATTACCCTTATGCCTCACCGTCTAGGTAAGTTCAGACGGAGAGGCATCAATAAGGGTCTCATGTTCAATATAACACAAGACGGTGTGGATCTTATATGCGTCTCACTATAATGCTAAATGCATGAGGAGCAATAGCTCTAGCCGTCTATACGAACCATTTATATCGCCTGGCCATTGGTACTTAGATACATTCTAGAATTTCACTCTAGTTTGATTATGGTTCAACATAATGATATTAAGCAGACAAATAATGTACAAAAATACCTATAATAAAAAACCTTTATTGATACTTTGGTAATACATCGGTAATACACGTAAAATAATATACTATATAATGATATAACAGGATATTAGTCATTTTTTTCAGCACGATGCGTTGTGAGAAAGCATGAGATGCAATAGTTTTTCTTGCAAGATGTACATTGCCATTTTGTCCTGGCTGTTTTATTTTGTGCCACGGCTCGTCCAAATTCATCTTTATTTTTCACATAGCATACTACACATCTATTTTTAGCATGTTCTTGTAACGAGTGATGCTGAATAGGTTCGTTTACTCGTGGAATGCCCAAGAGTCCTAAAGCAAGAAGTTCTCTAAACTCAGTAATCTGAATTTTATTTTGCGTGATTTCTTTATATAACAGAAATGCATTCACCAAGGCCGAGCCCAAAATGAGCTCTATAGCTAGTTTTCGGTACCATTTGCTGCCCCTTCTTAGGCAGTGTGAATACGCTTTTAGCTGATCTGAGAGATCTATACAGGCTTTAGACTTGTAGTGTACAATCGCTTGAGGCTTTTCTATTTCTCTTCCTCGCTGACGAACTATTTCATCAGTATGCTTTATTGTCAATAATAATACATCGCGAGTGTCCTTCCATTTGATCATTACAATGCAAATGGGCAAATACTTCATGCTTCTTCAGTTTTTAATTCAACACTTCTTTTGCGTTCAGTTTTCTGTTTGATCATAAAGTTCCCACCAGATGTGTTTTTCTCTGTAATAACTGATTAGCTAAAGATACACTGGTGTAATAGTTGTCAACGAACAGAGTTCGTCCAGTGTCTAGAATTCTATCCATCAAAAAAAGGACAACATTAGATGAAGTATTACCAGCTCCCACATTGTCATTTCCATAATAGACTCGTGATTTATAGGTATATCCACCTGTAGTGCATAGCTTGCATAATTTTATGCCGAATTTGTATTTTTTGTTCTTTATATATTGCCTAAATTTTAGGCGGCCTCTGAACGGAATGAGTGTTTCATCAATGCAAACACTGGAATCGGGTACCAAAACATATTCAAATCTCTCGTTCAACGTATTCACTAAAGGAGTCAATTTTCGCATCCTGTCGTTTATGAAATTGTTATCTTCGTTATTGTTGAAATGCCACATCTGTAAGAGCTGTTCAAATCTATTTCTCGCCATGACCTCTTTCACTTCATTGGCGTATAAAACATTAGTGCTCCAGTAAGCTTTTAGTCGTTGTAACTCAATAAGTCCTATCCACAACATAACGCCAAGGAACCTTTTCATTTCTTCGTTATTAGTTGGAACCCATTCTTTCACGTGGCCCTTAGGCTTTGGTTTTTCCTTTAGCACTTGTTCAGCATACAAGTTTGTCTGATATACCATATACTCTATTATGTCATCGGTAACGAAGATTTAGAAAAAATCACATGGTTGTTTTTCTAAATAATTTTCATAAAACTCGGGTTTGATTCCAACGTTTGCTTCTGTGAAATTGAAATATTTCAACAAAGAACCATCAACAGGGCCCCAATTTATGTCACTGCTTCCAGTAGAAGCAATGGTTTCTCCATAGTTGTCTTCGGTTGTATATTGTGCAATATCATCTTCTATTGTATTGTCAATCTGTAAATAAAATTGCAACTGTTACTGATATTGCATTTCATTTGCAATATGAGTTAGAAAATCTGGTGATAATTCATATTTTTGCAATATAACGATGGATAAATAAATAATCAGTAAAGACATTAAACGAGAAAAAAAAATAAGATAATTACCCTATTATTCACATCAACCATATCTGAGTTTATATTCTGCCATGAGGTAGATGGTCTAACTTTATTTAGATTATTCGTTTCTGCGCACTTTTTTGGGAGTTTTCTTGGAATTCAGGCATCATCGTCACTCAAAATCTCTTCATCGGAACTAGATTCATACTCATCGGAAAGATAAACATCACCGAATTCACTTCTATTATCGTCTTCATCAGACATATACTCATCCCATATTTTTTTGAGTTGTTCTTGTACTAGCTCATATTCACCCATATTTATAACGTATTCACACCACGATGCAAACGTAAGAAATGGCACAAATGAGTTAGCCAATAGACAAAACAAATGTACTGCAAAGCGACAAGAATATACGTGCAGAATGTTGCATCACATTCATGCCTCACCGTAATAGCGAATTGAGGGCTAGCTAAAGACGACGAGGCATATATAAGATGCCACACAATTTTTTGTGAAAATTTTGTTAAATAGCGTTCCTCTGTAACTTAAAATGAGACAATAATAGAAAGCAGGTTCTACATCACTGAAAAATTCTAAAACGAATGCCCGTCCAGACAACAAATATTTTCTCGCTTATGCCCGTGTTCAACGTGTTAAAATATAAAAATATAAACAGTGATGAAAATTTCAAGTCGTCAATATTGACAATAAATCTGTTATTATAATTATCAACTGAAAGGTTCTGAAATATATATATATATATATATATATATATATATATATATATATATATATATATATATATATATATATATATAATCTGGCCAGATAGGTTATCTAGTAAAACCTAGTCACAAGCCCTACTTCAAAAATAAATTTATTATTTACCAGGTAATTTTGAAAAGAAAAGAGAAAATAAAGACTTTACCCAGAGATTAAAAAATATACTATGAATTTATACACAAAAAAATTAATTAAAGTGATGGATTTAAATTTCTACGGGCACCATTTTAAAAAATAGTTAATGTTATCTTAGAAAATATTTCAGGTACGGAAATTACGATAAATCAGTCTTAATTTCAGATCTTCCTACTACATCATACATTAAGTAAAAACATTATTAAACTATTATCATCTACTTCTATTTCAGCAATGTCACTCTAAGAGAAAAATTGAAAATAAGTGGTTCCTAATTGGCAATTACTTGATCCTTTTTGTCAAAATATTTCGGCAGCTAAAAAGAAGATTAGTAGATTAATTCAATACAAGAGGTAAACTCATTTGTTTCCTGCTGCTAATTACTGATTTATTATTCAAAATTGAAGCATGAAACTGAGCATTCAATAATTATATTTTTATTTGGACTTAATACGAAAATTCCCAATCCAAAGACAATAGCACCAAAAAAATCATAAATTCAAAGATTTAAAATATATTAAGGCATATTATTCTAGAACGTCTTTCTTCTAAATGTTCTGCATGTTTCAGAAGTTATAGACTCGAAGCTAGGAAGTGAAACTTAGAATCCAGAGACAAGTCTTGTGAGTAAAACCTAGCAATTAAAAACTTGTAACTAAAATCTGACAACTAGAAACTAGCAGCCCAAATCCAGCACCTTTGTAATGAAATAAATAAACACTGGTAAAATTTAAAAATCCATAAAGAATGAACCTTTTTTTAACTTACCATCATCCCTGATGAAGTTTTATATAAAGTTCGCAAACACAAATTTATTTAGCTTATATTGTGACACTACTACAGCATAATGATTGGTTTAACCATTAAGGAACTTAAAACGCTGAGCTAAGATTTATAAACACATTATCACTTAGTTACCATCAGCCGAATGTAATCGTTTCTTACGCTTCTTTCCCAGCTCGAATACGTCCCACTACCTGCAAATAAAAATACCCAATTATGATTGGCTGCGTAGAGCGAGAGATTTAGCGACAGTTTGTAACGAACATATTATTCTCGGTATTATAAAAAGACGTTTGAATCCTCAGATGTCGAGGCTGTATGTTTCCTTTGTTCGAAATTGCCTGTTATTTTAACCTTTAATAATTGGACCATTCTTTGATTTTTAACATAAAAAGTTAAAAAATCTTATCTTCCTTCAAAATTACATTGTAGAGAAATATATTTGCCCGGTTTATTTATTTTTAAATAATTTAAATGTTTTCTTTTTGTGATATTTTATTTCACAACCGATGGTTCTTTGTATTGAAATAGGTAGTAGTTGAATCCTTTTTCTCTCAGTTAGTAATATTACTCTTAAACATCTCTATCAGGGAGTCAGTACAATGTTTACCACTCAGCGAATTTTCATAACTCTGTATGGCGACATATTGTTCGCCCATTTCCAATCAAAAAATTATATCCATTAAAAAATCTACAAACAGTTGTACAGCATTTGCTTAGATTATTAGAATGTAAGCTAACTTTAAAAAGTCGAGAGTAACAACCGGACGAGACGGACAAATTCGAGCTTCCACACAGGTTGCTTTATTTATTACTCTGCGTTATTTTCAAACAGAGTATACTAACATTATTTGTGACTGGAAAACTTTTATAAATTCCTTAATTATTTCCTGTTTCATTTTTAGGCGTATCAAACCCACAGAGAACCTGCTAGTTTCTTTCGCAGCAATAGGTGAAGGTTGGCACAATTACCACCACGTCTTTCCTTGGGATTACAGGGCCTCAGAGATGGGTTACTACTTGAACGTCACCACTTTCTGGTTAGATGTTTTCAAGAAGATGGGTTTAGCGTATGGTATGAAGACGACCTCTGAGGAAGCCGTTAAAAGAGCAGCGGGAAAATATGGGGATGGCTCAAGATTTGGTGAAGATTTATTAGAAAACTTTAATTAAAAATATTTTGTAAAGACAATTCATTAAGTAAATTTTTTTTGTAATAATTATGTGCTATTATTTTCCCTAACGTTACAACCCAATTGACCATTTCATCATCTTCACAATATAAAGTCGATGTCGTCCTGTCGTCAAAACCCTGCGGTTCTCTCCAGCAGCTCCCTTTATTTCATTGCAGCTTCCACACTTCATCATTTGTGTCAAGTTTTTAAATAGTTTTTCCCTTGGCCACCCCCTTTACTTTTCGCCAAGATAAGTGCGCAATTTCACAAAGCTCGATTAAATGCAGATGGTAGTCGACTTTTCCTTTACGTGATAGTAAAGGATTTTTTCACGCCCGAGGAGGTACCACCCATTATATCAAGTGGCCCTTGAAGTCCCAACGGACGTTTCCGGTTCAGGTGTATGAGTCGGTTTCACTTATAAACAAAAATGCTGATGGCTCCTCCTTGTACAAAAGATTCCGGAGATAAAATACCCCTTCATTCGGATCTCCGGAAGAGGGGTGTGCAGGGGGCGCCGGCATCAAGATTTAACATATCCTTCTCGAATATATGTGGCCTAAATCTTAACCTGAACTCCGTCCACCATTTCCTCCAGGCTAATAGGCCCCAATTCCTCTTCCACACCAAAACCCAAATCAGTGCCAAAACAGCCACTAATCACCTTAATTTCCCGAGGTATTACCTCCTTACTTCCTTTAGATTACATAGAGGCGTGTGCGCATACGTCCGTAGCAATCTGTCCTGCAGCAGTCTCCCCAATTTAGAAGCTGGAAGAAAAGAGATACTTTGGATGAAACTCTCTCTCTCTCTCTCTCAGGGCTGCAACTAAATTCACCTGTTGCGTTTATCGGTCGCCTTCTGACAACTACTTTGTCCAGCTCTTCTACTACCTTTCTGAAAAAACCAACCATCTGATTTCTTAATATCCTTCCTCCGAGGTCACTATTCTTGGTGACTTCAATATCTATAATAAGGAATGGCTAGGATATTCAAAAACCGATCCACAAGGGAGAGCAGCGGAGGCCTTTGCAGTCAGCGATTCTTTAGACAATATGGTTCAGCAACCTACTTACTTTCCTCACATCCCAACACAAAGCTTAAATCTCTTGGATCTCCTTCTTACTACAAAACCTTAATGCTATAAGACATCAGTTACCGCCCCCCTTGGTCGCTAAGACCGCCGAGTGGTTACTGCTTCCTGCGCAATGCAACCCGAGGTCACACAGTTATCACACCCACGTATCGTTTGGCACTACAACTCCGCGAACTGGGACGAAATGCGGGATTACTTTTCCTCATTTCCATGGGCGTCTGAGTAGGTACGAAAGATGCTCTCTTCTCTTAATGCCAGGAAAGTTTCTGGCCTTGACGAGATCTCAGCAATTGTTTTCAAAAAATGCGCACCAGAACTTGCTCCTGTCCTGACTCGTCTATTTCTTACAATAGAGGCATATCCCCTAGTAACTTAAAAACTGATCGAGTACAACCCGTCCCCAAGAAAGGATTCAGAGCGCTTCCTAGCAACTACAGGCCTTTTTCTCTCCTTTCACACTACTGCACATTGTAGTAGTGGTAGACGCCTCTACCAAATTCACCTTTCTCAAAGCTGTCAAATCAACCAATACCAATTATGTCATAAAGTACTTATAAGAAATATTTGCTCTTTATGGTAAGCCACGAGTACTTATTTCAGACCAAGGAAGTGCTTACACTTCACGAAAATTCCATTAGTTTTGTAAGACTGTACAACTAAAACATGTGCTGAATGCGTTAGGGACACCAAGAGCCAACGGTCAGCTTGAACGTTTTAACAGGACTCTTACAACACCATTACTAACTGCGTGTCTTGAAGGAGAAAACTGGAATAAACACATTGGTCATGTGTCTTCCATCCAATATGCCATTAGTAATGTTAAAAACCAGTCAACTGGGCTAACAGCAAGTGAGTTGTTACATGAGTTTAGACCAAGAATTGGCGATAACTCAGAATTACTGGACGAAGTCAGTCAAATCCCCAAGATGATCGAAGACATAGTAAAGGTTTGTCAGAAAGTAGGTGATGAATGCGAGAAGGAAGCACACAGGTGAAAAAACTATTTTGACTAGAGGCGTAAAAAGCCACGCAGATATAAGGAAGGTGACTTAGTCGTGGTATTTAAGCAGGAAGTGGTGAGTAGATTAAGAAAACTAGCAGCCTTGTAGTGGACCTATGATGGTAAAAAAATATTCTAGACTATGATCGGCATATTGTGTGTGATATCCCAGGTTCGGCACGAACTAATAGAAATAGTGTGTATGAGAACATTGTGGCAGTGGCCCTAATGAAGCCATGGCAGATCCCTGGTGGTGTGTCGGTTAATACAGACAATTGAAATGGATCTGATGGAGTGGTGATGCCAGAGGACAATGATAGTGACTTAAGTAACTGAAGTCAAGTCACTGATGCCTCGGGAAAAGCCTAATACAGGATCGCCGAATATAACGTAAGATTTAAACATAATCTTCAGTAGAAACTGTACCATCTAATATTTTATATGCTGCTTAACGACACTGTGAGAGAAGGGGGACACAAGTGTTTTGAAGTTCCATCTACCACCTAATCTTTATGCATACGTAACAAAAATAAACCGAAACGTTTAATATATCTGAAACTAGAGATATTTCACCCAATTACTAGTTGAAAGAGAGTCAGTTAGCAAGGGCTTGTGCGTAGTATAATTTTATAGTCAAAGATTAATTATATTTAATACAGTGCATACTAGTTTATGTGATAAGTGAATTTTGCAGCTCAGGTGAGTACCCAGTCGCTAAGTGTCTTGGTTCATTATAGTAAATAAGATAATTCAGATAGCAGTAGTTATTAGGAAAATATACCTGGGTGGGGTCTTATACAGGGGGATTAAATATTTACCGACAACTGCTAGATATTTAGATATTATATTAAGAGGCACGTGTGCTGTAATTGTATGGTTAGTAATTAGACTGTCTCATGCAGTTATAGTGATTGTGTCTGCTTAATCTGGCCGGCGTGGGTCAAGTGGGGAACCCCCGGGCAGGGCACAAAAATGTAAGATCTGGATTGGTCTGAACACTGACGTATAGAGAGTAGACAAATAACCCGCTGGATGAAAGTGTTACCACTTTTCGCGGTGGGTACCAAGCAAGGTCACGCCATCGGCGTACCGTATGGGCTTGCTAAAGGGTATAGAAACGACCAGGATTAGTAATGGTAAATCCAAATAATAATAATTAATTAACTTATATTTTATTAAGCGAATCACAAATATTAGAACTTTCTGCTCATATCAGTCAGTTGAAGAATTTTTTCCGATTTCTTCAAGGACATAATATGAATCATATCCAAATGGAAAATGTTATATCTCTTCGAATCCCATTTCTCCTGATCTACTTCCTTGATGTAATAATCATTTATAGTGTACACTTAGATTAATAAATAGAAAATACATGTACCAGTAGACTTTTTGACAAATTTACTGTCTTTCTGATAAAAAAAAGTCCCACACGAAAGCATTTTTTATAGAAAAAATTCCTCAAATGAGCCCCAACTAGGGTCCACAAAACAGATATCCGGGGTCAGTTTCAATTTTTATATGTTAAAACACACACACACACACACACACACCCATATATATATATATATATATATATATATATATATATATATATATATATATATATATATATATATATATATATATATATATATCACACCGATAACTCAAAAAATAATAGGCCGATTTTAATCAAATTTGGTGAGTGCGTTCCTTCTGCAAGTGGCTTGGATACATTGATTTTCCAGCAAAATTGAACCACTTTTTCTGGGAAAATGTTGGATTTCCTTTCGGATTTTTTTCATCTCCGGAAATAACAAAGCTATGGCAACCAAATTTGATACGCAGGTTTATGTTAAAAAGTATACTCCGTACTAAAATTTAGATCCCTGGGTTAAAAGAAAAAAGTTCGGGACGCAGCAAGTGCGTTATGGTAGTGAATTTTTATTAAATGCTTCAAACTTGGATAACTCAATTTTCTATAAACTTAGAAAGTTGAATTTTGGTAGTAAGGCCTCTCCCAAGGAAACATTTCCACCAAATGACATTAAAATAACTTTGTAATCTTTGAAGGAAATCTTTTTTTTTTCGAAAGAAAACTCAAAATTTTCCCGAAAAACCTTGCCCGATTTTCCTGGCTAACGTCCAGGCCATTAGTAAAAGAAAGGCACTTGCCGAGTTTCATCGAAATCGGTTAATTATTTTTTGAGTTATCGCTTGGATACACAAATAGATATATATATATATATATATATATATATATATATATATATATATATATATATATATATATATATATATATATATAAACATATAAAAATTGACTCTGAGCCCGGATATGGGTTCTAGGGGTCCTAGTTCGCGCTCATTTGAAAAAAAATTTGCAAAGTCTCACCATCGATATCTCTCTATTAGTGGTTTATAAAAATTAAAATTCACTAAAAGGAATAGGGATTTAAAAAAATAAATTGGGTCCCACTGATGACCAGAGGAACACACAAAACCAAAAATATTTTGTATCGATAACAAAATCTAGTGTATATTACAGACAAAGGTAAAGTTTTCTGGTGCAAAAAGGTCAACAACTACCAGAAAACATATTTTGAAAATGTTATAGTTTTTCTTCTAAAAACGTCAAAGTTACGATTTGAAAGAATCTGAAACGAATATGGATCATGTAGATGAAATGTGGCAAGAAATGTTTTTACAAAACGTTAAGTTTCAGCTTCAACCGTCATTGTCCTTCAGTTTACTAAAATATTTTAAAAAAATTCATTTTAAATAGACCCTTTCTCTGATGCTTTGGCAGTAGTTTTAGAGTTTATAATTTGATAGTGTGTAATTTGTGGCGAATTTTCGTAGAAAAAATTCGCTATTGAGACCGCCACTTTTGAATTTTTAAAAGATTTCTTCAAATGAGCGCAAACTAGGCTCCCTAGAACCCAAATCCGAGTTAGTTTCAGTTTTTATGTGTTTACATGTATACAGGGTGACACATTTCTACGGTAAAGCTCAACATATCCGTTCTTATACAAGATTACAAGAAAAAAATGTATATGTTAATTATAGGGTGTCTTGAGCTGCATCTTATGAAATTATTTTTACAATCACAGGGTGAGCAATAAATCGTTGGCGATATACATTTTCTTTTTTTCTTTTTGTTAATCGAACACGCCTTATATTATTGCATTTTCCATCGAAATATAAGGCATGCTTATAAGAAAAAAATCGGGATGCAGGAAGTGCGGTTTGGTAGCGATTTTTCTGTAAATGCTTCAAATTTCAATAATTCAATGAACCCAAGGTTCGTTGGCTAAGACACCGGTTTTTCGGGAACATTTTAAGTTTACTTTCGAAATTTTTTTATACATTTTCCAACAATATAGTTACTTTTGTGAAATACGATACATTGTTTCTACTATATAAATTATACTGTTAACCAAATTTGATGCCTGCTTTCATTAAAAAAGGACATATTATTTGCCATTAAACACATTTTTATTAAAATTCACCATATCGCACTTGCTGTGCCCAGACTTTTTTATTACCGAAAAATGACTGCCATTAAGAATTCGCAATGACAGCCTGAAATTAATACAATGAAAAGTCAGGAGAGATGTGGCCATAAACTTTTTTATTTCTAAATGACCAATCAGAACTTCCTTTTGAATAGTTTAGGAAATGTGTGATCTGCACAAAAACCAATTGAAAAAATATGTTTGTTTATTAGACTGATAAAGAAAAACTTCAGGTACTACAGGATAGGGCCATGAGAATTAAATAAGGTGTTAACAGATATGCTACGATTAAAGATATGTGGGACACATTGGGAATTATGAGTATTGATCAGAGACTTGTGTTGTTAAATTTGATTTTTATTTACAAGATAGTGAATAAATTGTTACCGCAATATTTGTGCAATAAAATAAAAAGTGTAAATGATGTACATAGTTATAATACAATAAATGCTGAGAAAATTTATGTAAATAAGGCTAGGAAGCAAAGAACAGAAAATTCATTGTTTTATAAGGGCTTAAATATTTATAAAGTTACCAATAAATGTAAAGAAAAGTAGAAATTTGCAGGTATTTAGAAGAGAAATAGTTTATATTAAAGAAAATTTTTATTAGGGAAAGAGTATGTAAAGTATATTTTAAAATTGAAAATAGTTTAAGGTTTGACGTAGTGATAAGAATATCTGTATAGCTTGGTTGCTAATAGATTATTATTATTATTATTATTAGCTGAAGGCATACAATCATATTTCACAAGTATCTTTCAAATTGTCGATAAAAAGTGAGAGTTTCAACTCACGCAAAAGGCTTCCATATCATATCTAAATGTACAAGTCACATCACCAACAGATACTAAATTACACATCAATTAAAGAGAACGTTTATCCAACCAATAGTAATATATTTGACCAACATGATAAAAAATATATACATAAAGAATGTATGGCATCTCAAAAACAATATGCAAAGAACAGTTATACACACACACATATTATTTTAATTTTTTTTGCTTCAAATCTCTCAAAATGTGTTTGAGGGATATAACTCTCTTTTTAGACCTTTTCAGTTTCTGTGTCAGCACCCGAATTTTCTTTGTTTTCCCCTCACTTTTTTTCTTTTCTTGAAATAGTTGTTTTTTTATTTTTTTCTTTCTTGGTGTATCATCTGGGACCTGATGTGATGTCAAAGTTTCATGCACTGGAGTGGTTACCGAAGTAGATGTTGAAGTAGATGGTCCAGCAGTATCTTGTGGATTCTTCTTTCGCTGTAACAGATGATATGGTGATGAGAGGTTATTTTATCCTCTTTGGAGTTTCTACGATATCAACAAGGATGATGAGAACCCCAAAATTGCAATAATGTTTTCTTAATTTCGATACAGTGACATTATACATAAGCTTGCTATTTTCAAAAGGTGAATATGAAATAGGAGCTCGTCATCAACATGTATATTCAAATTTTTGACTACAGAATATGACTAGTTTCGACTACAGCACGATACCAACAACAATGTCTACATATAAAGTTTTTACGTTTTTTTCATGCGTTTTCCATTATATACAACTAACGCAGTAATTCAGACCACTTCACATTGTCGAGGGAATAATGCAAATGTGTTGCCCTGTCGCCTATCAAGCTGGATATTTGGAAAATACAGGGTGTTTCGCGTAAGAGGCGACACAGAGCAAGGGTATGCAGACGAACCTAAAATATGGTGCTTTAATGCAACTTACCCCTATACTAAGTTGCACCCCTGAGAAGTTATAGGCCTTCAAAGGGGGTTTCAAAGTTCGAAAAAAATTAATATCTCAGTAATACTTCCACTTAGAAAATCCAAATTCTGTACACATTCTAAGTGTATCAGGAGCGTTTATACATGGTAAGTAGAGTTCAATTGAAGCATCTTAAAGGGTTGAATAGGGGCGATGCACCCTTAAAATGTGACAGACTTTTTGGCAGATTTAAAGAAACTATTATTCCATTTTATGAGGAATTTAATTTTTAAACTTTTTTACTCCTGCTATTTTTCAAAAAACGTCGTTTTCAAGAAAAACCAAAAATTATCGAAAATTCAATAGTTGCCTATGAAATTATACATGAAACTTGACAAGCACGTGAAACTTGACAACCAGCAAAAAATGTGAATAAGAATAATTAATTAGAAAAACAAAGAAGTTAAACAGGAGAGATAAAAGATTTGCTACTGATACGTTATAGAAATTGTTAAAAATGATCACAGTTTTCTCTCAAGAATAAATTTATTCTTCATTGAAAATTGATGCCTACTCTTTTCAATAACTGCTCATTATTTCATGTAAAGTTACATTTGTTCGTAATACGATTCCACAGTTCTCCTCAGAACGCAACTGAAGATTAGACTATTCCTTTAGCGTTCCCCAAACAATGTAGACACATTTGTTGAGGTCTGGTGATCGTGTGGGGCAAACTTGTGGGCATTTATGGCCTCGTCCAATACATTTATTTTAATACTGGTAGTTTCAAAATCGGCTGACAATATTACTACAATGAGGCGGTGCTCCATCAGGCATAAACCAATATTCCAGTCTGAGTTGTAGCGGCAAGTAAATCTGTAAGAGTGTTTTGGAGAAATTCCAAATAACTTTCGCCATTTAGTTGATTTGATAAAATAGCTGGACCAATTAGATACCGATCAATAATACCGATCCAGTCATTTATTCCAAACTCGTGTTGGAAATGTCGAGGAATTACAGAATGAAGGTTCACGTTAGAATACTCATGATAGTTAAGTAAATTTGTAATAGCTATGTGGGTAAAACAAGACTCATCAGCAAAATTTTTTTTCTGACAATTAATGTCTTCACATAAAACAAACTGACATTAAGTAACTCGCTTAACCAAATATTCCAGTAAAAATTCTTCCAATTTTTGGACATGATATGGGTGTAGTAGATTACGCCTGAGAACTTGGTGTAACGAAGTTTGCGATATACCAGTTTGTCGAGATACATTTCTAATACAAATATGTCGTTCATCTGAAATTGTGTTCAAAATAAGTGATTCGCCTTGTGCCCTAATTGCAATAGCACGTTTTTGAGTGCTACTGTTAAACTTGCCTGTTTCTTGAGCTCGTCTTTCAACATTGGAAAAGGTTTCTCCATGGGACACACGATTAGGAAATCTTCTTTGATATTCTTCAAGACAATTTCTGCTGTTTTCTCCACAGAAGCACTAATAGCATGTCAACTTGTTCACTAAATGAAAACTTTCCGGCCATTTTCAAAACAATTAGCAAACAGTTGCTAAATTAAATACCTCTAATTGCCAAGTTGAATAATTTCATAAGCAACTATTGAATTCTGGACGATTTTAAGTAACATTGATAAAATATGTGTCTTTAGTTATTAGGGTTTTTCTTGAAAACGGCATTTTTTGAAAAATAGCAAGACTAAAAAGTTTTAAAATTAAATTCTCCATAAAATGGAATCATTTTTTAAATCCACAGACACGTTAACAAATTCTGTCACATTTTAAGGTTACATCACTCCTATTCAACCCTTTAAAATACTTCAACTGAACTTGTTTAATGCTCTTGATACACTCACAACGTGTACTAAATTTGGTTTTTCTTATTTGATGTATTACTGAGATATTCAATTTTTTCGAAATTTGAAACCCCACTTTGAAAGCCTATAACTTCTCTATAACTTAGTATATGGGTAAGTTGTGTTAAATCCCCATATTTTAGGTTCCCCTACATGCCCCTGTTCTGTGTCAGTTCTTATGCGAAACACGTTGTATAGTACGAAGCTAATGACCAAGATATTTGTGACAAGCACTTCTTTCTATTATAATGAGATCACGAAACACATTAAACAAACTTTAAAATATATGTTACCTTCTTCGGTCTGACTGGCTGTAAATATTGTGGCAGTTCTGGAAATATTGTAGGTACTGCTTCATCTAGTAAACGCATTTGTCCACTAATATGGTAAAACTGGTCCACTGTAAAATGTTTTGAACACAGTCTACTGTTTTCTGAAGATTCCAATCTTCTGTAAGTTTCATGTTGCGAAGCCAAACATCAAGCCTTTGCGGATCCTTGAGAGGAAATCTGAAATCATGAAAATTGAATGGAATAACATATATGTCTTTGATAATGATTGAGAAACTAGAACTAGGTCAGAAGTTTTCATATCTGGGAAATTAGTTATGAGATAAAAGTTCTCTTCTATGGTGAACATGTACTTTGGAGCTCAGATAATGAAAATGTTGATAAATATCATAAAAGAATAAGTTCTTTGATGTGTACATACATTTTATTCCAATGAATATAGCTACATTCAACTTTCGGGAAATCAAGTAAAAATCCAGAAGTAATAAGTATTGCAGATTTCTTTGCTCATTTTCGTAATTCACGTCTCAACATGCCAGTGCATGCCTGCATGGACATTTTCAGGATAATTGCACAGCCCCAGAGAAATGTGTGATGCACGCCATTGGTAAAACAATCACCTGTTCAACACATTCCGATGTGAAAAATGGTAAACATGAATGAAAATATCGAGGAAATTGGTGATAAATAGTAAAATTCCTTGATATATACTTGTTGCAACTTTATACTGAGAACACACAGTCATTAGTTACCTCGATCGAGAAATATGCTGTAAATAATGCAAAGAGTCCCAAGTGGCAATTAATTAACTTACCTGTGAAGTGAAATTCCGCATCTTCCTTGTTACTTCGATTCTTACAACCATAAGCCGCACACACAACCATTTTAGTTCGATTTAAATATTGGAAGGTTTCATTCAGGTTTCACTCAAAAAACACAAATCATTCAAAACTGTTTAGAGTACAAAAGATGGCCGGCGTTCAATTTTGCGTAACACTTTTCTGTCCACTATATAAATGAAGGTTACGCGTCTACTCTCTCTACGTCAGTGGGTCTGAAGGTGCCATAACCTCTGAGTATGTCAGGTTGCGGGGAAGTTTGAATAGCGTGCCTGGTCTGCTTTAACCACGCCGCCTTACCTCAGGCCTAAGGTAAAGGCGAAGGCAAATCAGGGCCCTTTTGTAATAATGCTGACATGATATACTTTCTTAATGAGTTGTTGCAATTATAGGCATATTAATTAAAGACAGTTATTTTAGTACCATATTTGATGAATATCTAGGATACTGAACATGTTTTAATTTAAATGGGGGGTATATTAGACGAGGTTCAGCTGCAAACTTACACTGGCTTTTGTTTTATTGCACAGATTTAGAAACTACAAGCACGTCCTTCTTTTTTGTCAGCTAAAGTGGAGAGTATGTCGATTAATGTGTTTGTGTACTTGAAAAATAAATAATATCCTGACGGCCCTCTACTTGTGACTTCTCGTGTGTTACACAAGTTTGGTGAAAATAGCTGCAGCTGTAAAAGAGTTATGACGTAAAGACGATATTTATTTTAAATTTTCAACACCCTGTATCTCAAATGCATTCTCGCAACAATTAGAACCGTAGACCGGTTTCGCTCTCATTAGATCTCTTCAGTACGGCATACTAATTGCAGCAAAAATACACCTATAAAGTAATACGGCTATAGTAGCCAACCTTTCAATACTAAGTGAGTGGTGGACGTGCCGCCACCTAGTTGCACGTCCATTAGTTAGTTGTATACAGTCTCTATTTTTCAACACTTTGTGTTATTTGGAGCTAGCGTGACAACATACTACTTGGTTCCGCAACTAGGTGGCGGCACGTCCACCACTCACTTAAAACCCTGTATCGCCTAAATTACGCAACTTAGGGTACATGTTTATATGAAAATTTTTTCATTATTTAAATATTCTGTCCCTGAAATTTTTTAAGATACTTATGAAACAGTAATACGGCTATAGTAGCCAACCTTTCGATACTAAGTGAGTGGTGGACGTGCCGCCACCTAGTTGCACGTCCATTAGTTAGTTGTATACAGTCTCAATTTTTCAACACTTTGTGTTATTTGGAGCTGGCGTGACAACATACTACTTGGTTCCGCAACTAGGTGGCGGCACGTCCACCACTCACTTAAAACCCTGTATCGCCTAAATTACGCAACTTAGGGTACATGTTTATATGAACATTTTTTCATTATTTAAATATTCTGTCCCTGAAATTTTTTAAGATACTTATGAAACAGCCTGTATATATCTTGAGCAGGCTTTGGATCTGGGGGGCTAGTTGGCGCTTAATTGGAGATGTTATTTCAAGATTAAAAGTTGCGATGCCTTCATAAGGGAATTCTTCGCTAAGGACAAGCATTTGTAAAGCCACCGAAGACTTCTTTACATCTGTCTTTAGAAGCCATTGTTGCCACGACAAGGTAACATCGCTTTTAAACTCTCATGATCATTTAATTGCAGAGAGATGTTTGCAATACAGGCCAGTTAACCATAAATTGATAATTTTTGAGTCAGAATCAATTCACCGCATATAAGCGGTAGGTATATTATCACAAAATGAATTATTGCAATTATTTTTATCAATCAAATGCCTATTGCTTATACAACATTAAATAGGAGATAGTAATTTTTTTACTATATATATGTAATAGCATACAATTGACGTGCGCTATACGTAAGTATCTGAAAGATAAGATGACCCGTATTGAAAAATTGAAGTTAAGTACGTTAGTACTAATAATCAACACATAAACATCAAGTGGAATATAATAATTATTAATTATTAATAATTATTATATCCCACTTTCCTCAGTATGTATAGAAAAAACATCAACCTTGCTTGCTGCTTTGAAAAGTTAATTTTTGTTTATTTAGATAGCTATTTTTGGTGAATTTTCTTTAAAAAATCACTAATGAGGAGATCTCGACTTTTCAATTTGGAAAAAATTTCTTCAAATGAACACACACTAAAACACATATTTAGGGACAGTTTGAATTTTTATATGTCTATATATATATATATATATATATATATATATATATATATATATATATATATATATATATATATATATATATATATATATATATATATATATATATATATATAGATAAATCTAGAAATATGGAAATCAAGTCTGCGATGGAAGTTAAGTATCTAGGAATAATAATAGATCCAAATTTAAGGTGGCATAAGCATGCTGATTTTCTGACAAAAAAAACTGAGAAATTTGGTTTATATATTCAAGTATCTGAAGAACATTCTGGAGTATAAACAGATGAAAATATTATATTATTCACTAGTTGAGAGTCACTTGAGATGAGGGATTATATCTTGGGGTGGAGCTGCAGAGTGTCACCTAAGAAACGTTAAGGTAGCTCAGAGATGGATCCTCAGATTAATGATGGGAAAGGCACGTACTTGCCCGTCTCGTCTCGTATATCATGAGGCAGGCGTGATGGACCTAGAACAAATATTCGCCCTGAATTCAATATTGTATCTCAAAGGATGTGATGATACCCTAGAGCTATGTAGTCCTGTGTATGAATTCCGTAATAGGAGTAACAAAGTGATTACAAATAGGCCACGGAAAACTGTGGGGCAGCAATGTCACTTGTTTTATTGCGGTCGACTCTATAACGCACTGCCTGGTGACATTAGGCATGGATGCAAAATGATGATAATGTTTTGTATCCTCCTACTATGTCGAAAATCATAACTACTGGACAATTGATAGTCCCTTTATTAATCTTATTTTTAAAGGGGTAGACATTGATCCAATCCAATCCATAGCAGGTGGTAGTGGAATTTTCCTTTATGTAATAGTAAAGGATTTTTTCACGCCCGAGGAGGTACCACCCCATACATCAAGGGGCCGGTGAAGTCCCAACGGACGTTTCCGGTTCTGGTGTATGAGTCGGTTTCCCTTATAAGCAAAAATGATGATGGCTCCTCCTTGTATAAAATATTCCGGAGGCAAAATACCCCTCCATTCGGATCTCCGGGAGAGGGGTGTACAGGGGGCGCCAACATCAAGATTTAACATATCCTTTTCGAATATATGTGGCCTAAATTCTAACCTGAACTCCGTCTACCATTTCCTCCAGGCTAACAGGCCCCAACTCCTCTTCCTCACCGAAACCCAAATCAGTGCCAAAACAGCCACTAATCACCTTAATTTGCCGGGGTATGAGCTCCTTACTGCCTTTAGATTACATGGAGGCGTGTGCGCATACGCCCGTAGCAATCTACCCTGCACCAGACTTCCCAATTTAGAAGCTGGAAGAAAAGACGTACTATGGATAAAACTCTCTCTCAGGGCTGCAACTAAATTCATCTGTTGCATTTACCGGTCACCTTCTGACAACAACTTTGTCCAGCTCTTTGACTACCTTTCTGAAAAAACCGACTATCTGATTTCTGAATATCCTTCCTCCGAGGTCACTATTCTTGGCGACTTCAATGTCCATAGTAAGGAATGGCTAGGATCTTCAAAAACCGATCCACAAGGGAGAGCAGCGGAGGCCTTTGCAGTCAGCAATTCTTTGGCCAATATAGTTCAGCAACCTACTTACTTTCCTCGTATCCCAACACACAGCTCAAATCCCTTGGATCTCCTTCTTACTACAAACCCTGAATGCTATAAGATATCAGTCACCGCCCCCCTTGGTCGCTCAGACCACGGCATGGTCACTGCTTCCTGTGCAATGCAACCCGAGGTCACACAGTCATCACACCCACGTATCGTTTGGCACTACAACTCCGCAAACTGGGACGAAATGCGGGATTACTTTTCCTCATTTCCATGGGCCTCTGTCTGCTTCTCTCATCCTGACCCCTCTGATATCTCACAAAACGTCACCGAAATTATCCAAGCTGGCATGGAATTATTTATTCCACGTACACAGAAAACCTCTTCAGCCACTCAAAAGCCCTGGTTCTCTAAATCCTGTGACAAGGCCAGACTTGAAAAGGTCAAAGCTCACAAAACGCTTCTACACAATCCCAGTCAAGAAAATCGTCAAGCATTCAACGACGCAAGAAACCGCTATGTCCGCATTCTTTCTGAGGCAAAAAACTCGTTTAATAACCACATCAAAAACAAAGTACTCTCAAGCTCCAACGGCGGCAAACCCTTCTGGACTCTTGCTAAGTCTATTGGGAATAATTTCTGCAAGAGCACGTTCCCACCTCTTGTCTCAGGGGATGAAATTGTTTCTACCGCCCTGGGCAAGGCTGAACTTTTTGCTTCGTTGTTCGCCGGAAATTCTACTCTCAACCCACCTCCAAATGTTCAACCACCAACAGTCCCCAATGTCGCGCATAAAATGACTGATATCATTTTCAAAACTAAAAAGGTACGAAAGATGCTCTCTTCTCTTAATACCAGGAAAGCCTCTGGCCTTGACGAGATCCCAGCAATTGTTCTCAAAAAATGCGCACCAGAACTTGCTCCTGTCCTGACTCGTCTGTTTCAGATATCTTACAATAAAGGCATATTCCCTAGTAACTGGAAAACTGCTCGAGTACAACCCATCCCCAAAAAAGGATCCAAAGCGCTTCCTAGCAACTACAGGCCTATTTCTCTCCTTTCAGTCATCTCTAAAGTGATGGAAAAGTATATAAACACCGAACTACTAAAATTTCTTGAAAAACACAGTCTAATCCACGACAGGCAGTATGGATTCCGTCAGCGCGGATCGACTGCCGACCTCCTTTCCTTTGTCACCCATTCTTGGAACAAGTCTATGGAACAATACGGTGAATCCCAGATTGTTGCTCTAGACATATCCAAAGCATTCGACCAGGTCTGGCACGCAGCGCTGCTTAATAAACTTCCGGCCTATGGCCTACCACCAAAACTTTGTACCTGGACAGCAAATTTCCTCTCCAACAGGAGCATATCTGTTGTTGTGGATGGCCATTCGTCTAAACTGTATCCAATTAATGCAGGAGTTCCTCAAGGTTCAGCTTTAGCCCCTACTTTGTTTCTTCTCCACATCAATGACCTCCTCTCTAGCACATCCAACCCAGTTCACAGTTACGCGGACGACAGCACCCTCCACTCAAATATACAATATTCTAAGCCTGTCTCTTTAGCCCAATTAGATGAGGATCGCAGACTCATGGAGGGTTCTGTCTCCGTGGACCTCCAAAAAATATTAGACTGGGGAAGTAGAAATCTTGTACAATTCAACCCCACCAAAACTAAGTCTTGCTTTCTTTCTCACAAGAGATACTGCAGCCCTAGACCCATCACAATGAACAACCAAGTTATTCAAAGTAATGAGTCTTTCTCTCTTGTTGGCATTTCTGTGGATCGAAATCTTAATTGGCACCAACATGTTACATCAATTGCAGAAGCGGCTGCTAAGAAATTGGGTTTCCTCTTCCGGGCTCGCAAATACTTTTCACCAACTAATCTCTATACCTTATACACTTCACAAATAAGGCCAAACCTCGAATACTGCTCCCACATCTGGGGTGCAGCTGCCGCTTCTACACTCGCTATCCTGGACTCCATTCAAAAGAGAGCTATACGTCTCATCGGTGACCCTACCCTCACCCAAAGGCTTCCATCCCTTGCCCACCGACGTGCCGTTGGTGAGCTCTCTCTCTTTTATAGATATCTGCACGGGCACTGCTCAGAGGAGCTTTCCTCCATAATTCCCCCACCTGCTGCCCCCAGCAGATCTACCAGGGGAACAGAGCGAATGCACCCTTTTAATGTCCAGGTCACCAGACATAGAACATCTTGTTATGCCCGCTCTTTTGTCCCGAGGACTTCCAAGTTGTGGAATTCCTTGCCGGCACATGTTTTTCCTTCTCCTCCGAACCTCCAAACCTTCAAGTCCAGAATTAACAAGCTGCCTCTTTCCTCCTTGTCAACACCCACGGTACGATAGTATTTAGGCTGTAAGCCCTCGTGGTGTGTTGTTGACATAAAAAAAAAAATTGGAAGCACTGGACCTTATAATAGATTTAAAACTATGATTAAAAAGTGGATATTTACTGCACGTGAACTAGTCCATCGAATCGTGCATAGACAGGTTATGGCACCATAAACAGCAGGATTGGAAAAATGTGCTGATATTGATGGAATGTTGGCTGCACGAGCGTGTGGCGCTGTTATTTTGTATACGAATGTGTGTGCATATTGAGAGTAGGTGAGGGCATGTTGAGGTATGTGGTGTGAGTGAATATGGGAGCCTTGGAGCACATATAAGTGTATGAATGGGCGTGCGAAGACTGGTATGTACGTGGTGAAAACAAAGCTGTGTATTTATGTGTGTATGGCGAATTGAGATATTGGGTGCAAGAAAAGTGTAAATGAGAATACAGCGGAACGCTGGCCAGTTCTGTTCAATTCATAACAGGTATTATCTATGAAATGATGCATTGTCATGTGATAGTATGTGCCTATATGGTGGTGACCGGTTGCAATGTTGGATGAGTTTGTTTGTTGATTAGGGTACAGAGCGACTTGAATTTATAATTGTTTTGTTGTTGTGTTAATATGCGATTTGATATAGATTCCCAAAATCCCACACACAAGCTATGCTTCTGTGGGAAAATATGTTTATTGTTTGCGCTTATGTTTTTACAGTTGGTTTGCATTATTATTATTATATTGCAGAGAACATTTTTTATTATATTTATTTTTTACAATATTTTGTATGTTCTTTCGTTGAAAATTTATTTTGTATCTTACTTTGTATGCTTTTTGTTGAAAATAAACTTTATTATTATATGAGGGGTATAGATGCAAAACGCGACATATCACAATAAATACAAAAATTAGATATTCACACCAATGGATTTGTCTAGTAGTCTGTCATCTTTTCAACACTCGTTTAAATTCAAAAGCTGACATATCTCTTATAAATTCCCGTTTTAAAACCATGGTAAGATGCAAAGTGCGACATGTGTTGCTAGCATTCAAATGCAAACAGCGACATATCCGACAATATCCGTATTAACCAATAGGAAAGCAGAATGGATGTCACGTGGTTTTCTTTACATCATGGCGGATTGTTGTCTAATTTTACAAGAGAAATAGGCATTTCTGTTAAGTTAAACAAAGTTTTATAGTGTTTTAAGAGAATTAAATAAAAAACAAACATGGAACTCGAAACACCATGTAAAAAAAATGTTGAAGACACTAAAAATCGGTCGCGGAAAAGGCGTCATCAACCCGAAGAATGGAAAAGAGCTAAAGCAAAACAAGCAAGGTACACTGAAAAGTTCATTTTTATGTTATTAATAATTTTATTAACAGAACTATTTATTTTTAGGTACTTGCCTAAAAGTTTGCCAGTATTTCCTCAGTGTAGGCACAATGGAAAGCCATATCAGCCTTACCAGTGTACATCACATTTAAGTATGAATGACGTTAAACATTTTCACAAATTATTTTATGCCAATAGAAATAAAACTTCTCAAGATGCATTCATTCTTCAATTTTGCTCTGGGACAGCTCCTAAGAGAAGGAGGCTTTCAGAAAATAATGAAATAAATAGCAAACCGCACGCTATTAGTGTTACCTATTCGATTCCGACTGTAGATGGAATTAAAATCCCAGTTTGCAGAGAAGCATTCCTAGGAGTGCTAAATTTGAAAAAAGATCGAGTTTTACGGATAGTAAAGAAATTTAAAAAAACTGGTGATCAGCCGAAGGAATGTCGGGGTGGAGATCGAATAAAAGGTAATAACGACGCGAAAAAAGAAGGTATCAAATCTTTTATTTAATCACTGAAATGCAGTGAAAGCCACTACTGTCGCAGCAATTCACCACATAGGGTTTATTTGCCGTGCGAGCTTAACATCAAGACACTCTGGATCATGTACAACAACCAAGCCCAAGACAATTTGAAGGTACGTCAGTGTTACTTCAGAAACTATTTTAATAGGCATTATAATGTGGGTTTTGGAACTCGTCAAACGGATTTATGTTCTACCTGTTTAAAATTTAAAGAAAAGATAAAAAACTGTATTGAACCAAAAGAAAAACAAGACTTAATAACATACCATAGAGTACATAAATTGCAAGCTAAAAGTTTTTATGACATGTTACAAAGAGATGACCCTCAAACTGCTATTTTCTCTTTTGATTGTGAGAAAAACATGCCTTTGCCTAAGTTACCGGACCAACAAGCATACTTTTTAATGCAGGTTAATTTTTATAACTTTTGTGTAGTTGCTGGAAATTCTAAAGAAAATCTTTCAAACAAAAATGTGTCCTGTTTTGTTTGGACTGAAGCTGAGAGACCTAAAAGCTCAAACGAAATCGCATCTGCAGTTTATCACACTTTAACACATTTTGAATTTTCCGAAGAAGTAACATCAGTACGTCTCTTCTGTGATGGGTGCGGGGGACAAAATAAGAATTCAACTTTAATGGCGATGCTTTCTTATTGGATGAAATCTTTGGCTTCATCTCAAATTAAGGAATGTGAGGTAGTTTTCCCTATTGTAGGTCACTCATACATACCACCTGATCGAGTTTTTGGTAACATAGAAAAAGAGATACGAAAAAAGACTGAAATTTTGTCACCCGAAGATTACATAAATATAATTAAGTCTCGAGCCAAAGTCTTAAAAGCAGGAAAGGACTTCAATGTTCTTGACTGGAAATCAGAGGCTAAGAAATTTCTAAAAAATACATCTAGTTGGCATTTTCAATTCAAGCCGTGCAAGAGGTTTATTTTTACAAAAAGTGGGTATAATAATAATATTTTAATTAGAGGAGAGGCTTTGTATAGGAGTGACCTGGGACAGGCTAAAGGGATTTCTAAAAGAGGAATGAATATTGAGCGGATGAAACCACAAAAACTAAATATAGGAGTACCACTTAAACCAGATAAAATCAAAAGCGTAGAAAGTTTATTAAGTAATCATTATGGAGAAGAATATAAAGAAATCCCGAATTTAAAATACTTTCTTCAACTTTTTGATCGAAATACTGATTTTGTTGCTGATAGAAACGAAGAGTCATTAGAAATAGAAGATGAAGAGGAAGTTTATATTATTTAAGATTAGGTGCCTAAAATGCAATTTCATTATTGTAACAAATTAATGTTATACTAAATAAAATGATATTTTCATACCTACCTAGTAGTAGTAGTAGTAGTAGTAGTAGTAGTAGTAGTAGTAGTGATCCCTTATTCAGATGCAAAAAGCGACAAATCCTATGTTTAGATGCAAAACACGACATATCCACTCATTTCCTTTAAATTTTAGTTTTGTGTGGTCAGTTCGATTCCAACTTTATAATTTTCCTAATTTAGACTAAAGTATGCAAATAAACGAAAGTTGAATGAAGTAAATATCTCCAAACATAAACATATAGCAATTTTTTGCGATTTTCTCAAAACTTGTTTACTCGGATATGTCGCGTTTTGCATCTATACCTCTCATATATATATATATATATATATATATATATATATATATATATATATATATATATATATATATATATATCTGGATCTCTTTTTGAATGTTGCACTACACTGTAATGACTTTTAGATGCACACTATATTTGTTCGCTGTACTTTCTGTGATTTTTATGTTTACGTGAACTGCAGTTTCGAACCTGCCTGGTTCATCATCAGCACGCTACTGACTCTGATCATTCCTGTGTGTTATATGACTAAAGTTGTACGTGACGCCTGCGTGTTCAGTTACTACTGGTCGGTTTACAGTTGTTTGATTGGCTGTGTTTTCGGTCTGTGACGATTGTATCGGTGTCCTGTTTTCATTATTGTGATATGATAATTTGTCTATTTGTATGGCCTTTATTAAGTTTTGTTTGAATGTTTGCGCTTGGATTTATTCCGGGATAAATTGTTTCTTATTGTTTATTTGTTGAATGCAGTATTGGTCCCAGATTTCCATTTTCTTGTGGTATTTATAATGTTTTATTAGTTGTAATTGGTTGATATCTGGTGTTTTGTGTTGTGCATGTGTGTAGCTACGTTTGATTTGTAGCTGGCCATGTGGATTTTATCTAATGCTGTTATATGTTACTCGAATCTTGTTTCTATTGATTTTTTTGTCATTCCTATATATGTTTTATTGCATTTGTTACATTCTATTTGATATAATCCGTTTAATTTATGTGGGTTGTATTCCTGTTTCTTATTTATTTTGTTTATTGATTTGTTATTGGTTTTGTAGTTCATTTTTAAGTCATATTGTTTGAGTGTTTGTAGTATTTTTTTGATGTGGTGGTTATAAGTGAATGTTGTGTATTTTGCGTTTGTTACTGTTTTTTTGTTTTCGGTTTTGTCGATTTGTTTGTTTTTGAGTTCTTTTACTAGTCTTTATATTGTTATCTTGTTGTATCTATTTCTTTGTGATGTTGTTTAACTTTTTTATATTGTGAATTTTATCTTATTGTTGATTTGGTTTATTTTTTTCGAGGATATAGTCTATGTTGGTTTTTTGATTGTCATATATTGCTAACATCGACGTATCTTATCCAGTTAATCTTTGGGTTTGTTTCCTTTATGATGGTGTTAATTTCATCTTCTAACTTTTGTATGTATATTTCTTCCAAAATGCTTGATAGTGGAGATCCCATTGCTAGTCCATCTTCTTGGATGTAGTATTCTCCGTTGAATTCAAAGTAATTTTGTTTCAATATCATGTTTAGTATTACGTTGATTTGTTGTTATTTTGCATTTTATTTTAGATTATATTTGTGATTTCGTTAATTGGTATATTGGTGTACATATTTGTGATGTCGAATGAGGCGAGTCTTGTGTTTTTGTTTGTGTTCATATTTTCTAATTTATGTACTAATTCTATGAGAAACAACATAAAATCCAACCTTTCAGGTACACAAAAATTCACAATAGAGAACATAATAGTGGACACACAACACGTCATAAATTCAATAAATAGCCCAAATATATGTGTCACACCGATAACTCAAAAAAAATGTTCTGATTTTGACCAAATTTGGTGGGTGCCTTCCTTTTGTAAATGGCTTGAACAAGTTCGTTAGCCAGAAAAATCGGGCTGTTTATTTCGTGTTTTCTTTCCAAAATTTTTTATTTTTCCGTAAATAACAGGATTATGGCAACAAAATTTGGTACGTAGGTTTATGCCACCAAAAGTAAACTATCTACTACAATTTAGATATATAGGTTAAATGACAAGAAAAGTTATAGGCATTTATGGAAAAAAAAAATGGATGTTACTGATAACCAGATAAACGTACAAAAGCAAAATATTTTGTGTGTATAACAAAATCTGTTATATGTTGTAAACAAATACTACTTTTATACTGTTATTGTTTAGTTATTTTATTGTTGTAACTGTTATCATAGTTATTATAGGCTAGTTCTAGTTTTTATGTTAAATATTGACATACATCACATAGACATTTTGAAAACCTCATCTGTCATCTGTGTTTCATTTTATTTTCAATTTGATAAAATTTTTTGATCAAAACATCATATCATAACATAGCAACAGATATTTATTTGTAGTTGTCATGATTTCGTACTAATTCAATTTTAATCTGTCTGAAAATGCTGTCAAGCAGCGAAACTATAGTCACAGAAGCATTGAAGAACATCCTAGAACTTCCAGAATTCGAAGGGCCACTTGCTCCAGTTAGCTCACGCCCTGGCTACGTCCTTCACCACTAAAAACCAACAGTGAAGCCAGAGAAGTATTCTCCAAGTCTGTATGCAGTATGGACAAGTTTCACCAAGTAAGGGCAACAACAATCAATGAACTAAGTTTTTTTGGCGCAAAAAGGTTTAAAAATTCCAGAACTGAAAGCAAATACGGGCTATGTAGAGAAAATGTCGCATGAAGTGTGTTTTACAAGTCCTTAAGTTTCTTTTCTTATTTGTAATAATAATAGTAATTGTAATGCATGCTTGTTTTCGAGTTATTTTCAATTGCTTTGCAACTTTTCACATTTTTGGCACATATAAAAAATTGTGATACGGCGTTTTTACCAATAAAAATCGGAGTCCCACGCAAATAACGCATTCAGAGAGGTTGTGGCTTATATTATTTCATGAAAAAATCAAGATCTATGCAGGGCGCTCTCAAATATTGACTGAATTAAAAAAAAAACTGTCGTAACGCATTGGTTTCAAATAGAACAGCATGTATTTTGTATTTCAGAAGTGAAGGGCATAATAATAAATGTGTCATAATAATAAGTTATTAAAATAATGTTTTCGGATTTTGCGAAAAAATTGTTTGTAAATTTTCATGCAATTTTTTTTTGGGAGTTTTGTCGAAAAACTTATTTGATGAGATGTGGTACATTGTTTCTACTATATAGGTTATACTGGTAACCAAACTTGATGCGTGCTTTTATTAAAAAAGACATATTTATAGTTAAAAGTATTTTTATCAAAATTCACTGCCATAACGCACTTGCTGCGTCCAGACATGTTTACATCATTTATTCAAAATATGTTACAAACTTTCAAATCAAAATACAAAATATACAAAATTTTCACCACACGTATTTACAGAAAAATTTTCACAAACTAAATAAATAATTAAAATTCTGGACGCAGCAGTGCGTTATGGTAGTGAATAATAATAACTACATAATATATCCTCTTCTGAATGAAAGCAGGCATCAAATTTGGTTGCCAGTATAACCTATATGGTAGAAACAACGTACCACATTTCATCAAAATAACTTTATTGTTTAAAAAAAATTCTGGACGCAGCAAGTGCGTTATGGTAGTGAATTTTCATTAAAATGTTTTTAATAGCAAATATGTTTGTTTAAGAAAGCAGGCATCAAATTTGGTTATCAGTATAATCTATATAGTAGAAACAATGTGCCATGTTTCATCAAAATAACTTTATTGTTTGAAAATGTACAAAAATTTCCGAAAGTAAACTTAAATTGTTACCGAAAAAACTGGTTTCCTGATCAACCTTATAGGTTAATAGCAAATTGAGCTATTCAAGTTTGAAGCATTTAATAAAAATTCGCTACCATAACGCACTTGCTGCGTCCCGAATTTCTTTTCTTACAAAGATGTATTATATTTTGATGGAAAATGCAAAAATGCAATAACATAAGGCGTGTTCGATTAAAAAAAAAGAAAATTTTAATCACCAACGACTTATGGGCTACCCTGTAATTGTGGAAATATTTTAAAGATGTAGCTCACCCTATAATTAATGTATATAATTTTTTTTCGTATCTTGTATAATAACGGATATATTGAGCTTTGTTGACTTTTTACGAAAATTCGACAACATTTTTACACCATTAAACGATAAACGCTATAGCTAAGGCTAATGCCAAGCATCAAGGAAAGGGTCTATTTCAAATGAATTTTCGGGAAATATTTTAGTAAAATGAAGGACAATGACGGTTGAAACTAAGACTTCAAGGTTTGTAAAATATTTTTCTTGGGACATTTTCTTTCCATAGCCCGTATTAGATTCAAGTTCTTTGCCTAAATGTTGCACATTTTGACGTTTTAAATCGAAACTTTGGCGTTTTGAGGAAAACCCCAATTTATTTTACTTTAAACGCCTATAAATTTTTGTCTTTTGACGTGCAGAGCGAAATTTTGGTACGAAGTTTACGCATATCAATTGAAACCAGCGTACGGAATTTGGTTGCCCTTACTTACTAATTCCGGAGATAATATTTTTTTTCGAAAGAAAACACAAAATTTTCCTGCCAAACCCTGGGCAGATTTTCCTGGCTAACGAACTTATCCAAGTCACTTGCCAAAGGAAGGTACTTACAAAATTTAATTAAAAGCGGCCCATTATTTTTTGAGTTATCGGTGTGATACATACATAAAATCCAGCCGTCAGTTGCAAAATAAAACTCTTTATTAAAAGCCAAGCTTTCGGAAAAGTTTATTCCATTCTCAAGACTACAACATGGAAAGGAAAAAGTTTTCAATTTACTTAGGAAAAATATAAAAGTTTTAAAATACTTACATCTAACGTGAGTTTTACTATAACTAATTATGAAAATACAAACATGAAAAAAACCGTTTTTAGTGAATTTTCTTAAAAAAAATTCACTAATGAGGAGATCCCGACTTTTGAATTTTGAAAAAATTTCTTCAAATGAGCGCTAATTAGGCCCCCCAGAACACATATCCGGGGTCGGTTTAAATTTTTATATGTTTATATATATATATATATATATATATATATATATATATATATATATATATATATATATATATATATATATATATATATATATATATATATATATATATATATATATATATATATATATATATATATATATATATATATATATATATATATATATATATATATATATATATATATGTATCACACCGATAACTCAAAAAATAATGGGCCGATTTTGATTAAATTTGGTGAATAAATTCCTTTTGCAAATGGCTTGGATAAGTTTGTTAGCCAGGAAAATCGGTCCAGGTTTTCCTGGAAAATTTTGTGTTTTCTTTCGAAAAAAATTTATATCTCCGGAATTAACAAAGTAAGGGCAACCAAATTTCATATGCGGATTTATTTCATTAAAGGCAAGTTACCTACCATAATTTAGCTCCGTAGGTTAAAGGATAAAAAAGTTACAGGCATTCAAAGAAAAATAAATTTGGATTTTCCTCAAAACGTCAAAATTGCGATTTTAAACGTCAAAATTGGTGAGTACATTTCTTTCGCAAGTCGCTTGGATAATTTTGTTAGCCAGGAAAATCCGCCGAGGTTTTCCCGGAAAAATTTGTGTTTTCTTTCGCAAAATATTTATATCTCCAAAATTAACAAAGTAAGGGCAACCAAATTTGGTAAGCTGGTTTATATCGTTATAGGTGTGCCACCTACCAAAATTTAGCTCTGTAGGTCAAAAGACAAAAAAGTTATGGGCATTTAAAGAAAAATAAATTGGGGGTTTCCTCAAAACGTCAAAGTGACAATTGAAAACGTCAAAATTCGCAACATTTAAGCAAATAACTTGAATCTAATACGATCTATGGAAAGAAAATGTCTCAAGAAGAATGTTTTACATACACCGAACTCTTAGTTTCAACCGTCATTGTCCTTCATTTTACTAAAATATTTCCAGAAAATTCATTTCTAATAGACCCTTTCTCTGATGCTTGGCAGTAGCCTTAGCTATAGAGTTTATTGTTTAATGGTATATAATTTTTGTCGAATTTTCGTAAAAAATCAATAAAGCTCAATATATTCGTTATTATACAAGATATGAAAAAATATTGTATACATTAATTATACGGTGATTTGAGCTACATCTTAAAAAATTATTGCGACAATCACAGGGTGGCCCATAAGTCGTTGGTGATACAAATAATATTTTTTTTGTCGAAAACGCCTTATTTTTTTGCATTTTCCATCGAAATATAATGCATGTTTGTAAGTTAAGAAATTCTGGAGGCAGCAAGTGCGTTGTGGTTGCGAATTTTGATTAAATGCTTCATATTTGAAAAGCTCAATTTGCTATTAACCTATAAGGTTGACCAGGAAACGGATTTTTTCAGTAACACTTTTGGTTTACTTTTGGAAATTTCTGTACGTTTTCAAACAATCAAGTTATTTTGATGAAACATGGCACATTATTTTTACTATATATGTTATACTGGTAATCAAATTTGTGCCTGCTTTTTCTATATAGGTTATACTGGTAACCAAAATTGATGTCTGCTTTCTTAAAAAGAAAACACACATATTTACAATAAAAACATTTTTATGAAAATTCACTACCATAACGCACTTGCTGCGTCCCGAGATTTTTTAAAATTTGACTGAAGTCAGAAAGTGCCAAACTGACATATGAAGCTAACAATTGTCTATTTGAATTTGTTTTTTGTTTTTGTCTAGGAAATATAAATAGGGGTAGTGATTTCTAAAATTATTATCTTTCTTTAAGTTCATTAAATTGTCGTTAAAAGTAATTTCAAATTCTTCATGTTTGTATTTTCATAATTAGTTATAGTAAAACTCACGTTAGATGTAAGTATTTTAAAACTTTTATATTTTTCCTAAGTAAATTGAAAACTTTTTCCTTTCCATGTTGTAGCCTTGAGAATGGAATAAACTTTTCCGAAAGCTCGGCTTTTAATAAAGAGTTTTATTTTGCAACTGACGGCTTTCCCACAATTTTTTAAGAAAATATATATATATATATATATATATATATATATATATATATATATATATATATATATATATATATATATATATATATATATATATAAACATATAAAAATTGAAACTGGCCCCGGATATGTGTTCTGGAGGGACTAATTAGCGCTCATTTGAGGAATTTTTTTCAAAATTCAAAAGTCGGAATCTCCTCGTTAGTGAATTTTTTTAAAGAAAATTCACTAAAAGTCTGGACGTTCTGGTGCGTTATGGTAGTAAATAATAATAACTGCATAATATATCCTCTTCTGAATGAAAGCAGGCACCAAATTTGGTTAACAGTATAACCTATATGGGAGAAACAATGTACCACATTTCATCAAAATAACTTTATTGTTTAAAAAAGTATAAAAATTAACAAACAATATAAACGAAGGCATCTCCGAATGCACCATTTTCATCGTATCTGCTATCTGTTGGTAAAAACGCCATATCATAATTTTTGAAATGCGCCAAAACTGTGAAAATTTGAAATTGAAATAACTCTACAACACTATACATTTTTTTATTACTGCATAAAAATTCGATGGAAAATGCAAAAATGCAATAAAATAAGGGATGTTCGATTAAAAAAAAAAGACAATTTGTATTACTAACGACTTATGCAGGTTAAGACATCCTATAATTAACGTATACCAGTGTTTCTCGTATCTTGTATAATAACGGATATACTGAGTTTACTGTCTAAATGCGTCACCCTGTATATGTGGGTTCTAGTGGGTCAAGTTCGCAGTCGTTTGAAGAAATCTTCTCATCAATCGCAAAGTAATGAGTCCTTTTCTCTTGTTGGCATTTCTGTGAATTGAAATCTTAATTGGCACCAACATGTTACATCAATTGCAGAAGCGGCTGCTAAGAAATTGGGTTTCCTCTTCCGGGCTCGCAAATACTTTTCACCAACTAATCTCTATACCTTATACACTTCACAAATAAGGCCAAACCTCGAATACTGCTCCCACATCTGGGGTGCAGCAGCCGCTTCTACACTCGCTATCCTGACTCCATTCAAAAGAGTGCTATACGTCTCAACGGTGACCCTACCCTCACCCAAAGGCTTCCATCCCTTGCCCACCGACGTGCCGTTGGTGACCTCTCTCTCTTTTATAGATATCTGCACGGGCACTGCTCAGAGGAGCTTTCCTCCATAATTCCCCCACCTGCTGCCCCCAGCAGATCTACCAGGGGAACAGAGCGAATGCACCCTTTTAATGTCCAGGTCACCAGACATAGAACATCTTGTTATGCCCGCTCTTTTGTCCCGAGGACTTCCAAATTGTGGAATTCCTTGCCGGCACATGTTTTTCCTTCTCCTCCGAACCTCCAAACCTTCTAGTCCAGAATTAACAAGCTGCCTCTTTCCTCCTTGTCAACACCCACGGTACGATAGTATTTAGGCTGTAGGTCCTCGTGGTGTGTTGTTGACATAAAAAAAAAATTTTTTCTATGAAAATTCTCTAAAAATTACAGACTTGAACGATACACTCTATAACTAAAGCTTAGCTCATACACTGACGAATTGCGAAACTAATTCCAATTAGTCCATCTTACGATATTATTTGAAAAAAAATCTCATTTCGCAAGTAGCGAGTGTATGAACCTAGATTAAAACTTCAGCCAAAGTATCAGTGAAAGGGTATATTTGAAATGAATTTTCTGCAAATACTTTACTTAAATGAGGGACAATGATGGTGGAAGCTGAAACTTAAGGCTTTGTAAAACACGTTCCGTGCGACATTTTCTCTGCATACATAATTTGTTTCCAGATTTTTGTCTAAACGTTGCCAATTTGGACGTTTTAAATCGCTGCTTTGACGTTTTACGAAGAAAAAGTTCGGGACGCAGCAAGTGCATTCTATGGATAACAAGTGTTTCTATGGAATTTATTTTTGTAAGATTTTTGTGATATGTTGGTAATTAATAATACATGTTTAGTAAGTTATTGTAAAAGAAAAGTTTCGAATTTTTGTGAAAAATGTAATTTAGTGTAACATTACTGAAGGCAGTTTCTGTAAAAAAATAAATTTTGCAAATTTTCATAATTTTTTTTCAATTTTGGTACTAAAGCTGTTTGTGAATAATTATATCCTGGCAGGTGTGTAAACAGCTTAAAGAGGTTCGTTGGCCAGGAAAATCGGACCAGTTTTTTTCTGGGAGTTTTAAGATTTATTTTCGGAAAATTTTTGTACTTTTTGAAACAACAAAGCTATTTTAATGAAATACCATAGATTGTTACTAATATATAGGTTATACTGCCAACCAAATGTCCTTCTTTTAAAATGTTTGCCATTAAAAGGATTTTTACGAAAATTCGCTACCATAACGCACTGGCTGCGTCTCGTCGGTTTTTTTATCGGGCTATTATAGCTTTACACACTCTGAAGACAGCCATCCCAAAATTACGTTTTTGGTCCAAGTGGCACGCAAAATCTGCAGGAAAACTCAGTGGCTAGTACTTTTGTGACCCCTCGATTTGAAACTGTAAACACTTCTGGTTGGCTAGTACTTTTCTGGCGGTGGTGACCTCTCGTTTTGAAACTGTAAACACTTCTGGTCAATTATTTATATAATTGATTGCTACGAACATGTAGCGAATACATGTTTCTGTTTTAAGAAAATGACATGTATTGTCGATTACAATTTTTTCGAATGGGACTCTCAAACTTGGCTTGTTTTTTCACACCGCTGATCTTTTTTTATGTCTTACTTGAGACGCAGTCTGCGCGTGTTCTAAGTCACACGTCAATTTTGTATCCAAATTAATGGAGGCATATTTTACAAAGTTGTCTTCACACGTCAATGGTCTTCCACTGCTCTGTCATGGATTTTCCTAATTGGTTTTGGTAAAATTAATTGATATATTATGAAAGTTCAGTCTTCTGCTTCACGATTCTTGAATAAACGGCTATTTTAGTATGCCCTCGGAGCCCACGTAACGCTCTTTCAGGCCGAAATGTACGCCATCCTGCACTGTGTGCGGGAGAACGATAGGAGGGGCTGCACCAACAAGTGGATCCTCATAACCACAGACAGCCAGGCAGCCTTTAAGGCCCTAAGTAGCCCACGGGTAAATCCTTGCTGGTGAGTGAATGCCGAGACGAGACGAGATGAGCGACCTGGCTGGGCAGAATGAGGTCTCCCTCATCTGGGTGCCAGGTCACTCGGGGGTCAAAGGCAATGACGAAGCTGTCAGTCTCGCGAAGAGAGGGTCGGCAGAACCATTTATGGGACCATAACCGGCTCTGGGCGTGACAAAGAGCACTGCCAGGGGAGCCATTAAGTGCTGGGTCAGAAACGAACACAAGGTGTACTGGGCAGACTGTCCAGGGCTCAGACATGGGAAGTCAGTAATTGACGAACCCAGTTCAAAGAGAGCTGTGGAGCTGCTAAATCTTAGCAGAGGACAGCTCAGAAACATAACAGGTCTCTTGACGGGACATATGGCCGTCAAGAAACACCTGCATAAAATGGGGCGGTTCGAGGGGGAACTCGCATGCAGACTCTGCGGCCAGGGGTGGAATCAGCCCAGCACATCTTGTGCGAGTGTAAAGCTCTGTACTGCAAAAGACAACTGATCTACGGTCAGTCTAGACCGGAGACAGAGCAATATAAAACTTCGCCCTACCAATAACCGTGCAGACTAGTTCAAGGCACAGTGATTTTGGAATGGGTGGAGTAAAAAGACTAGGGGAATGCACAATAAGCCAAAGGTTTCAGTGCTGTCGGGGCGGCGAAGTCGGGACAAGTCCTGGGGGAGAAAAAAAGGATACCTAATAAGCCTGACACTAGGATAATTTCTGCCCCATACTAGGACAACTTCCAGCCAATACTAGGATAATTTAATTTCCAGCTGGAACTATGACCCTGTAAAACAAAACAAAAACGAATATAGCTAGTGATACAACAAAACGGATAGTTAGCATTTTTTTCCCTCAGGGCTCGTCCGCGGCCTTGCCGCCCCGAAAGCACTGCAATCTTTGGTTGATTGTGCATACCCTTAGTCTTACTCCACCCATTCCAAAATCACTGTGCCTTGGTTACCATTTACCTCCTATTTGAGGACAATTAAATTACTTCCAGGTTGAAATATATAATTAATTCACACGATAACCAGTGTGTGACTTTCTTCCAGGATTTAAAATTCCACAGACCTTTCCTTTCATACGTGGCGTACCCAAAATGGCGTATTACATCTCCCCTCGCGGGTATTGCTGTGTCTCCAATCACTTCACCAAGAACACACACAATTCCAATTTAAGTATAGACAAATCCCCAACTCTTAGGGTGGATGAAACCTCTGTTTCAACCCCTTTTCTAACGCTTAAACCACACCAAATTTTCAGGCACGACCACCTGTTTGATCGAAGCCGCTTTCAATCAAACTATCTACATTTTTCTCTCTTCTCCCGTCCGCTGTCCATTCCACGCATACGTAGTTGTCGCACCTGCTCCAGCGATCTATCTCTCTCCGGCCCGCCTATTCCTTTCACATATATCCAACATTGTTCATCGCTCCGAGATAGTTTCAAGTGCCAGCCGCCGCTACCGTTGTCCAACTGCGATTGACTGACGATTCCAAAATACACTGCATACGGCTATATACAGTCTGTCCTATAAAAAGGAAACACGCAACACGTGGATAATTCAATAAACTAAATCGTAAACCAAGTCGAGTAAGCGCAAGTAAAGCCACATAAAAGTATTAAAGTGAGAAAGGGCTAGTTAAATTTGATGAAAATTATAGTAAATATTTTAAAAGTTATAACTAACGCTTTTATACCGTTACAGTATATGATTTGAATTTTATGTATTCTTTTAGCAAAATTTTGTGTAAAAGATATGTAGCCAAATTTGATGCCTGCTTTCATTACAAAAAGACATATTTGCCAATAAAAACATTTTGATGAAAATATACTACCATAACGCACTTGCTGCGTCCAGACTTTTAAATTAATTAAATCTAAGCAACGATATTAAATGATTTCATCACATCATTTATTTTTCTTTGTAGGAACCCAACGCCAGAACAAGATCCACTACTCGAAAACGTATGGTGGCCACCAAGTGACCCAAAAAATTTAACGTATTTAGATATTGGTTCCAATTTGGAAATAGGCTACCGTCCAAATGATGATGATGTCATGTTTTGGCAAAAATTGTATGATAAATATGGACACCCCCCCTATAATACATATTAGGCCAGTGGTACAATAGTATTATTAATAAAACATATTAAAACAAACATTTGTAGTTTTTTTTTTTGACTACCATGATGAAGCGTTATTTTCTATTGTACTATTATAATAATATTAAATGCACAATAACAAAATGCAAATAATATAAATATTTGGTAAAACATTTTCACCGTGAAATATTTGTAAAAGCAATGTATATTTAATTAAACATGTATTTCGTATTTATTATCTTATCGAGCCTTGCTAAGATTAATAAAACTTCAATCCACGCGGAGATTTCTACCTGCTCCCATAACCATATAAAAGGGGATACCGCACAAGGTAGAAAAGTAGTATTATTTCTGCCAGTAAGCCTACAACAGTGAGCTGTCACCAGTCCGTCCGAGTACGTACCAATTTCGCACCGATTTCGCTTTCCGTCCGATCACACCAGGTTTGGCTTATTTCGGTGTACAGAAATATTGTCATAGGTGAAAAATTATCCGTTTCAAATAATTCATATTTTATGAGGAATTTTCATACTTTTAAGTTTCCTTGGCTCGGTTAAATTTTAGCAATCGGGATATTTCAGTATTGTGCTACCTATCGCTGTACCTCTATATAGTCCTGTATGTTACAGTACCTTGTATTGTTTTTGTGAGGATGCTGAAGATTCACAGCTCACTTAAATAATTATCCCGTCTCTTCCCTTCTTTAACTTTCCGCTCCGTACGTCCGTTGTTGTGACTGAGATATTTTTAATAACACTTTTGCCTTGACTTGCGCTGTGTAAACCGCCGCTTATATCATATGTACTTTGTCTACTCCGTACGCTTCATAAAACGCTGGCTTATAGATAACCGAGTTCTGGATAATGTAACTAACCGCACACATTGATTGCATGTATTTTGTAAACATTATGTATATATATATATATATATATATATATATATATATATATATATATATATATATATATATATATATATATATTGTAAATAGTTTCTGGTCTAAAATATAGGGTTGGGTAATTGGCATTACTTAATCAATATCTAACCCCCAACCTGTAAGTACAAAATCCGGTACATCTTTTAATACGACAGAAGTGGTCGGATCACGCCGAGTCAGTGATTAACGGCCGCTTACTCGGGGGTCACAAATTTAGTCAACATTACATAAAGGCTATCGAACCCTTCTCCACAGAGTTACCCAGGTACTTTGATCGTTACATCGGTCAGAGCTTCGTGAAGAAGTCTCAGGCATACTCAGCAGGAAGTAAAACCTTTAAAATCTGGCGCCCAAGATCCTCCGATAGTAACCGTCAATCCGTGTCATCGAAAAAATGGTCTGCAAGCAAAAACCTCGTCACAAATTGTTAAATTACAATAACAAATTACTTGACGTCGTCCTGGCGCAGATTTCTAGTTTTCAGCCTGCTTAGCGAGAGGTCCCGGGTTCAAATCTATCTGACATATTGCAGTCATTAATAATAATGGCACACCTGTCTGTGAGAATTATGTTTATGAACTTGTTTATTTCTATGGTCAGAGGCCGGTTGTAAAGTGTGTTGGTAACAGCGAACACTTCTAGAAGGAACCAGAAGTGACAGCTGTAGAATCTCTATGAACCGTACCAATGGGCGAGCCGCACATGGAGTTAGTTAGTTCAGCATTGAGTTAGTGTTGGTGCAGAATAAGTGATCATAGAGTATTAAACGAATCAGTGTAGTGTGAATTAATAGAGGCAAGAATAAACTATAGACATTTAGTAATAGAGAGAAATATTTTAAAACACTAAGTGAGTGGTGAACGTGTCGCCACCTAGTTCGGAACCAAGTACTATGTTGTCACGCCCGCTCCAAATAACACAGAGTGTTTAAAATAGAGACGGTATACAACTAACTAACAATTTAAAAAATTGTTAGCCCTGGCCCATTTCTACCCCAATATAGGGACAAAGTATGTAAGACTAGATGCATTCTCGCAACAATGAGAGCGAAACCGGTCTACGGTTCTAATTGTTGCGAGAATGCATCTAGTCTGAGAAATATTTTAGTTGGTGTGTTTATGGTTGGTTATAATAAATTTGTAGTTTCAAAAGCTGTATTTTCTTAGTCAACAAATCCAGAACCCCGAAGAACGTAACAATAAGTTAAGGAAAAAGCAAATTACCCAAAAACCTTATGGTCACCGATAATAATGGTGATACCGAAACATATGCTTAATAGAGTATATCCTGTTATCTTGTCGTGGTTTTTTCATAATTTTTTAGTTAAACAAGCTGCTGTGTCAGAAGTCAAGCAAAAACTCAAACACTGCAAGGTAGGTTGATATGGAATTGTAATTTCTGGAATTCTCTTGACCAGTTGCTATTCTTGTCATTTTTAATGTTTCTGTTGCACCAAAGCCATCTCTATGTTCTTGAGGCGACATTGGTTGCGGACATAACGAGATATATGTCATTATAAAACTGATAACGCTTGAACAACTCCTAAATTTGTTGGATATATACGAATAAAGAGAAAGAAACCAAATACTGTTATGTTCTTCGGGCTCTCTATTTGTTGACTAACAAAACACAGCTGTTCAAGCTACTAATTTATTATAACTAACTATAGGTATGTTGTGACAATGAACCCATCAACTATTATATTTCTCTGTTACCAAATGTCTATAGCATATAGCACGATAATTCACTTTTCGCCTTCTGTTTCAATGACTCACTTATTACTCACTGACAGCTCTGCCTACGCTCGCTTATTTATAACGTCTATGGTAATTCGAGACCTTTCTACATTCTCCCATCTGCCACTTCTCGTTTCCTCTCGAAATAGAACTCTAGAGTGTTCGCTGCTACCAACACACTAGGGCTAGGCGCAAATTGAGACACGTATAGCACGTGTGACGTGGCGTGACGCGAGAGACACGACGCGTGCGTACCACACGTGCTGCGCGGTGATCCGCAAATTGGGACGCAGTTATCACTCGCCACTGCCGCATGTTACACGAAGAAAACATTTTTTTTTAAATTATTCTGAATCAGAATAACTCGCTACCGCCGCATAGAAATGTCCGATACACGTACAAATCAATTTTTATTATTAAACATAAGTTCTGAATCGGAATCAGACGATGCTGAAGAGGAAATTTTGTTCTGTTTCTTGATGAAAACTAAATTTAATTTACCTAATAAATACATTCTATCAGAGAGAAAAAGGAGTGGACAGTTTAAAATTACAACTATGATGAGCGATGCTGATTTTACCAATTACTTTCGCATGAATCGCAGACAGTTTTCTGAAGTCCATGAGATGATTCGACAAGACATTGACTCAACTGGATGTAATGCTCAAAAGCCTATAGCAACTGAAGAAAAACTTGCAGTTTTCATGAGGTAAGTAATAATCAAATTCATAATTAAGTTATTTTTTTTTTATTACACTATGTAATCAATCAATGACTGTTAAATTGGCTTACATAGTCTGCCAAACTGGAATTTCCAGCCTGATCCAAATCGTGCAGGTTTCTAGGTTGTTCTTGTTGTTGTTGTTGTTGTTGCTGTTGAGAACAGAAGATCAAACTCTGGGAATCTGACCAAGCATGGGGCGACGGAAACGGAGGGCTTACACCTGAATGTGAAGAAGTGGAGTGTGATGTCGAAGGTGGCAGCCTTGGGATGTTCATAATTTCCTCTTCTGCTTCTGACACAGCCTGGACAACTTGGCTCCTCACCCTATGCTGGTAATTGGATGGCATTTTTCTTGTCAGCTGGTACATAGAGAAGAAAAATTATACAGAGGGTCATCTTGCAGATTTCCCCTTGATTCCAATTTTCTTCTTTCTTCCGCCCGTTGTTTGGATCTCTCATCTCGCTGCTGTAGAGATCGCTTAAATAAAGATTGCAAATCGTCCTGCTTTCTGCGTTTTGGCTGTTTGCTGTTGGTCACTGGAGTTTGAGATAATGTGCTAGTCCTTTTCCTTGTTCCATCAATGGTGTCTCCATCATCAACATCAGCATTGATTGATTGTTCATTCGTGTCAATTTCGTGTGAATTATCCTCTTCTGCATTTTCATTGCTTATGGTTACTGCAGGTGAAAGTTGTGATTCGTCATCGCTATCGTTGACGTTTCCTTCACGTTGTCCAGTGGACATAAAATCTTCCAAAAACGTCATTTGCTTTTGAAACCGCCAAAGCTTAATGTTTTCTGAGGCAGCACCACTTTTAACATATTTCATTTGTCGCCGTCGTGCGTCTCGATAGGAGTTTCTCAATTTAAGCCATGTAGTTTTCGCCTCTTCCCCTGAAACAAAATCCAATAAAAGAAAGAAATAAGGGAATATTTTATTATAAATACATTTTTAATAATTTTTATTTTAACAATAATTATTGTTCTCTGAGAAACCGATATTTTACAATATAATATTTATTAATTAATTTTGTTTTGTTTCAGATATTTGGCTTCTGGAGACACCTACAAAAGTATTTCTTATAACTATCTGTTGGGAGATCGCACAGTGTCTAATATTGTCCAAGAAGTAGCTGTCGCTATATGGAATAAGATGCAAACGATATATTTACCCGAACCCACAACAGAAACATGGAAATCTATAGCTTCACGGTTTGAGCAAAGATGGCAATTCCCACATTGCATTGGAGCTCTCGACGGAAAACATATTGTGATTAAAAAGCCAAATAAAAGCGGATCGTCATACTTTAATTATAAACATACATTCTCCATCGTTTTGATGGCTACAGTTGACGCGGACTACAAATTCATCACAGTTGATGTTGGAGCTATGGGAAGATTCAGCGATGGGAATATATTTGCTAGTAGTGCTTTGGGCAGGAAAATGAGAAAACACACTTTATTACTTCCATCTCCTGAACGAATACCTACGATTTCTGATCCTGTACCCTACGTTTTTGTGGGAGATGAGGCTTTTCCTTTATCGGAAAATCTTATGAGACCATATCCCAGGAGGCATGTAACAGGAAATTATGAACACCAAGTTTTCAACGCACGCCTTTCTAGAGCAAGACAAACTGTTGAATGTGCCTTCGGTGTACTATCATCACGGTTTCGGGTGTTTAGGAGGCCGTTTGAAACTAAAGTGGAAACGGTGAGAGATGTTGTAAAAGCCGCTTGCGTTTTGCATAATTATTTACGATCTTCAACAGTCATACCAGAAGATGTAAATGAAATCGAACAGTTGCCGCAAACTCAGTTACTTCACGTACAAGGGAGCAGAGTGAGGAATTCATCAGCTGCTTTCAGAGTGAGGCAAAATTTCACTGAATATTTTAATAATTGGGGAGCAGTTCCGTGGCAACATCAATCCGTTATTCAAGGAAATTATTAACAATATAATATGATTTTTTTATTTTTTTCCTTTTTATCTCAGCTTCAGTTTTTGGTATAGGTACGTTAGAAAATAGGCTATTTATTATAATAATGATGGCAAACAACCTATGTTAAGATAATACTAAATAATATGTTATGATAAAGATATTTAATTTTGATATTACTAATAAATAATGGAAATAAATTTGTGTACTTACCGTCTTTCATATTCAAATCCTTTGCCAGTTCATTCCAAATCCGATTCTTGTATTTTGTTTTCATGTAATTTTCATGCTTTGTGTCGTAAAGCACTCTATGCTCCCTCACCGCCTCAATTAATTTTTCTTCTGTCATGATTTTTTTACAAACAAATGTAAACAAGAAAACGAAAAACTAAAATATTTACTATTGCACAACAAGTTGTGACACGTGTGGCACGTAAAACTGTGTCTCGACCACTGCGCCGCACTGACGCGTGTGGCGCGACATCGCGTCATGTACCCAACCTGCGCTGTTTCATTGAATCCTATAGGTTACAAAAACACGCGCTGTGCTGCGTCACGTCACACGTGCTATACGTGTCTCAATTTGCGCCTAGCCTTTATAGTAGTGAATTTTCACAAGAATTGTACACTATTAGTAACGTCAATTACTAATACTAATTCTTTAAATTTAAATAAACCTTGGAAATTGGTTTTAGAGGTCCCAGTAAGCAATTACTTGAAGAAGTTTATATTTTCTATGGAGATAGAAAATTAAAATTTGGTACCTATAGGTGTGTAAGTACTGAGTCTCTCTAAAAAAGTTGTGTTATAAATTTCATTAAAATCACAAAGGTTTACCAGAAAAAAAATATATTATCTAGAAGGGGAATATACCTGCGAAATTATAAATATACCAGGTATTTTTCCTTATTAATTGCTTGGACGGTTTTGTTTTAGCCAACCCAATCAAACTAGTTTTTGCAAACACAACAACAAAAAGGGTTTTTCAAAATAAATTATTAGTTATTTGCGAAGCTCATTATGTTATTTTTCTTTTTTTTTTATAATTTTAACAACACACCACGAGGGCTTACAGCCTAAATACTATCGTACCGTGGGTGTTGACAAGGAGGAAAGAGGCAACTTGTTAATTCTGGACTTGAAGGTTTGAAGGTTCGGAGCAGAAGGAAAAACATGTGCCGGCAAAGAATTCCACAACTTGGAAGTCCTCGGGACAAAAGAGCGGGCATAACAAGATGTTCTATGTCTGGTGACCTGGACAGTAAAAGGGTGCATTCGCTCTGTTCCCCTGGTAGATCTGTTGGGGGCAGCAGGTGGGGGAACTATGGAGGAAAGCTCCTCTGAGCAGTGCCCCTGCAGATATCTATAAAAGAGAGAGAGAGGTCACCAACGGCACGTCGGTGGGAAAGAGATGGCAGCATTTGGGAGAGGGTAGGGTCACCGATGAGACGTATAGCTCTCTTTTGAATGGAGTCCAGGATAGCGAGTGTAGAAGCGGCAGCTGCACCCCAGATGTGGGAGCAGTATTCGAGGTTTGGCCTTATTTGTGAAGTGTATAAGGTATATAGATTAGCTGGTGAAAAGTATTTGCGAGCCCGAGAGAGCAAACCTAATTTCTTAGCAGCCGCTTCTGCAATTGATGTGACATGTTGGTGCCAGTTAGGATTTCGATCCACAGAAATGCCAACAAGAGAAAAGGACTCATTACTTTGAATAACTTGGTTGTTCATTGTGATGGGTCTGGGGCTGGTGTATCTCTTATGAGAAAGAAAGCAAGACTGAGATTTGGTGGGGTTGAATTGTACAAGATTTCTACTTCCCCAGTCTAATATTTTTTGGAGATCCACGGAGACAGAACCCTCCATGAGTCTGCGATCCTCATCTAATTGGGCTAAAGAGACAGGCTTAGAATATTGTATATTTGAGTGGAGGGTGCTGTCGTCCGCGTAACTGTGAACTGGGTTGGATGTGCTAGAGAGGAGGTCATTGATGTGGAAAAGAAACAAAGTAGGGGCTAAAGCTGAACCTTGAGAAACTCCTGCATTAATTGGATACAGTTTAGAGGAATGGCCATCCAGAACAACAGAAATGTTCCTGTTGGAGAGGAAATTTGCTGTCCAGGTACAAAGCTTTGGTGGTAGGCCATATGCCGGAAGTTTATTAAGCAGCGCTGCGTGCCAGACCTAGTCGAATGCTTTGGATATGTCTAGAGCAACAATATGAGATTCACCGTGTAGTTCCATAGACTTGTTCCAAGAATGGGTGACAAAGGAAAGGAGGTCGGCAGTCGATCTGCGTTGACGGAATCCATACTGCCTGTCGTGGATTAGACCGTGTTTTTCAAGAAATTTCAGTAGTTCGGTGTTTACATACTTTTCCATCACTTCAGAGACGACTTAAAGGAGAGAAGTAGGCCTGTAGTTGCTAGGAAGCGCTTTGGATCCATTCTTGGGGATGGGTTGTACTCGAACAGATTTCCAGTTACTAGGGAATATGCCTTTATTGTAAGATGTCTGAAACAGACGAGTCAGGACAGGAGCAAGTTCTGGTGCGCAATTTTTGAGAACAATTGCTGGAATCTCGTCAAGGCCAGAGGCTTTCCTGGTATTAAGAGAAGAGAGCATCTTTCGTACCTTTTTAGTTTTGAAAATGATATCCGTCATTTTATGTGCGACATTGGGGACTGTTGGTGGTTGAACATTTGGAGGTGGGTTGAGAGTAGAATTGCTGGCGAACAACGAAGCAAAAAGTTCAGCCTTGCCCAGGGCGGTAGAAATAATTTCATCCCCTGAGACAAGAGGTGGGAACGTGCTTTTGCAGAAATTATTCCCAATAGATTTAGCAAGAGTCCAGAAGGGTTTGCTGCCGTTGGAGCTTGAGAGGACTTTGTTTGTTTTTGATGTGGTTATTAAACGAGTTTTTTGCCTCAGTAAGAATGCGGACATAGCAGTCTCTTGCGTCGTTAAATGCTTGACGATTTCTTGACTGGGATTGTGTAGAAGCGTTTTGTGAGCTTTGATCTTTTCAAGTCTGGCCTTGTCACAGGATTTAGAGAACCAGGGCTTTTGAGTGGCTGAAGAGGTTTTCTGTGTACGTGGAATAAATAATTCCATGCCAGCTTGGATAATTTCGGTGAGGTTTTGTGAGATATCAGAGGGGTCAGGATGAGAGAAGCAGACAGACGCCCATGGAAATGAGGAAAAGTAATTCCGCATTTCGTCCCAGTTTGCGGAGTTGTAGTGCCAAACGATACGTGAGTGTGATGAATGTGTGACCTCGGGTTGCATTGCGCAGGAAGCAGTGACCATGCCGTGGTCTGAGCGACCAAGGGGGGCGGTGACTGATATGTTATAGCACTCAGGTTTTGTAGTAAGAAGGAGATCCAAGGGATTTGAGCTGTGTGTTGGAATACGAGGAAAGTAAGTAGGTTGCTGAACCATATTGGCTAAAGAATTGCTGATTGCAAAGGCCTCCGATGCTCTCCCTTGTGGATCGGTTTTTGAAGATCCTAGCCATTCCTTATTATGGACATTGAAGTCACCAAGAATAGTGACCTCGGAGGAAGGATATTCAGAAATCAGATAGTCAGTTTTTTCAGAAAGGTAGTCAAAGAGCTGGACAAAGTTGTTGTCAGAAGGTGACCGGTAAATGCAACAGATGAATTTAGTTGCAGCCCTGAGAGAGAGTTTTATCCATGGTATGTCTTTTCTTTTAGCTTCTAAATTGGGGAGTCTGGTGCAGGGTAGATTGCTACGGACGTATGCGCACACGCCTCCATGCAATCTAAAGGAAGTAAGGATCTCATACCCCGGGAAATTAAGGTGATTGGTGGCTGTTTTGGCACTGATTTGGGTTTCGGTGAGGAAGAGGAGTTGGGGCTTGTTAGCCTGGAGGAAATGGTGGACAAAGTTCAGGTTAGAATTTAGGCCACATATATTTGAAAAGGATATGTTAAATTTCGATGTTGGCGCCCCCTGTACACCCCTCTCCCGGAGATCCGAATGGAGGGGTATTTTGCCTCCGGAATATTTTGTACAAGGAGGAGCCATCATCATTTTTGTTTATAAGGGATTAATTTAGTACCTAGGCTGCGTTTAAATATGGCTCAAGATTGAAGATTCTAGCTTAATGGGAAATTGAATTATCAAATTTGAAATATTTTTACGAACATTCTCTGCCAAATAACCTACTTGCTGCACCCAGTCATACAAGCACCCTCAAGGCATAAAAAAGAACAATGTAAACAAGAAAAATTTCTTGAGACCAACCTCCAAGAAAGTTGCGGGGTCTGCGGTGAATAGGGGTTCTCCGCGGAGTAAACATGATTTAAAGGAATTATAGCTGAAAATGGGATAAAGGCAGCTTATAGAGGTTCAACTAAGCTGGTTTTTTCGCACTTTCCAACCACATTTCCTTTTTATCTTCTTCCCCGTCCAACACCCCTATTCACTCTTGGTCCCGTAACTTTTTTGGGGGCTGTTTGCAAGAAATATTTCTTGTCGTTTGTGCATCCAGCAGGAGATCTAAGCTTGTTTCTGAATTATTTTTTTCTAAAAAGCCCTCGTGTGCTAATCTGCAAATTTGCCGAAAATTCAATTTTTATTTACAAAACGAATGTACCTGCCAAATTATAAACGTGGTAGGTATTTTTCCTTATTAGTCGTTTTATTACCAGTTTCTGCAAACAAAATAACAAAAATGGTTCTCTAAAACAAATTTCTAGTGATTTTTTAAATTTAGTACACACGCTTCCTTTATATGAGTTTTACTATGTATCAAAACTGAAGATTCTCGGTTGCTGAGAAATTGAGTTATCACCATTTGAAATATTTTTACGAAAATTCGCTACCATAACGCACTTGCTGCACCTAAACTCTTTTTAACACATATTTATTATTACTGTTTAGTAATACAGTACCTACATGCATTGATTAACAATCTGAATCTGATGCACACCACTTTCTCATTTGTTGGATTGGATGTTAAAATCATAATATTACATTAGTCGACGGCCGAAGCATTTGTTAATGTTAGGTTGAAACTAAAAGTTGGATTATTATTTACCGGCTCCTGTTTGTATTAACCTTAAAATATAGGTCGTTATTTTATAATGCAAGATTCTAAGGTATTAGTGGAGTCGATTTTGAAGTTACCTTCTTCTTCTTCTTCTTTTTCTTATTTGTTAATGACGTCTGTTAGTTTTGAGCTTATGCTTATAACGCGCACGTTTCTCCCATGACTCCTGTCAGTTAACAAATAACAAAGAGTGGTGTTGTAAAATTAAACTAGGGGATGACAATGGCTTTTAAATACCGTGCAAATAGGAAGTTTAATATTTATACATAATAAAAAGTAGTTCTAGAATGCTTGTAAACAAATTGAATCGCTTTCATTGTAATTTTTATTTATTAACATTTTGTTTTATTCTATCTTCAGATAGGATGAGAGTTGTCGCAAATGGCAACCCCGCTGATTGTTTATTGTGACGTACTTTCGTAGCCTGTCCGTTTAAAGCTTAATTTGGAGATTTTGTTTGCAATGGCAGCGGAACTCTGATTTATCTGTCTGACCTTCTCTGGCATTATAGGCATCCATTCAGAGGTAATTTCAGGTCATATCATAGATTATTTATTTTTTGTTTAGTTCAAATTTGCTAGATAGGTCCAATTGTAAATTAAAAGATATTGCGTTTTCAAGCAGTTTTTTGGCATTATTTATAAAAGTTATTGAGTGTAAAAACTGTCTAACGAATTCATCCAAGCTATTAACAAGACGAAGGGGATTTCCAAATTTGAATATTCACTAAAACTATAAAATTTTCAAAGTAACTTTTTAGTATTTCTTGGCCTTTTTGAGCCAAAAACCTTGATCTTGGCCTATAATATACAACAGATTGTGTTATCCACAAAAAATATTTTACTTTTATGCGTTTCTCTGGTCATCGATGGCACCCAAAATTTGTTTCTTTAAATGCCTATAACTTTTTTTCTTTCAACTTAGAGGTCTAAGTTTTGGTATATAGTATACTTTTTATAATACAAAGCAAATTTGGTTGACATATCTTTGTTATTTTCAGACGTACAATTTTTTTACGAAAGAAAACCCAAAATTTTCCAGAAAAAAAACTGGTGCGATTTTCCTGGCTAACGAACTTATCCAAGCAATTTGCAAAAGGGGCGCCCGACATTAATCAAAACCGGCCTATTATTTTTATCCGTGACCTCAACACCCCAGGAAATAAGTTAAATAGCACCCAAAAAAAAAAAGATAGTGGACTACATAAGAAGTCTGAACTGTTCCAGCAGCTATCGGAAAAAAAGAGTCTGGCAAAAATCCCCCAATGGGGGATTGCATTAAATCAGTCTAATGTAGGTAGGCTAAGTACTTTTAAGTACCTACTCTTCTTCACAAATAATTTACTCTCTTTGATACAAGTCTCCTAGATAGGTTTTTCTGTGTTCAGCAATGTCTTCTTTTCCTATGAATAAATTAAAGTAACATTTTACAGGTAAAAAAATATCCGTTAAAAGTGATATATGAGCTTATAACCCAGTCAGTTCAATTTTCTAGTTATGTTTAAACACAGTAAATCCATTTAAAAAACATGTATATGCATTTTAGTATACATAAAAGTAAATTTAAGTTATAGGTAATTATATTTGAAGTAGAAATACAGGGTGTTTCATCAGCAAACCGACATAGCTGAATGGAAGGTGTATTTTTTCAAGGCGATTCAGGATCCGGTATTGAAATTTTTGTGAGGCCCTTCGTTTCGATGTTACAGGGTGATTCATGTATTTTGTCGAAATTTTTGATGATCAGTATCTTTTGAACGAATTGATGGAATTGAATGAAATTTTGTACGTATGCTCTGTCAATGACACTCAATGCACTGCATTTCCCGCCGATTCGAAAAAATGCAGTGGCGTACATAATTTTCTGACCACCTTGGGTTTTGTTAAAAAGATCACCCTGTATGCATTTTATTTAAATGTTTATCCCATCTGAGAAAACTACATGAGAATAGCTACTATTCTGGCAAAAAAAAATGTTTGGCACCATCAACTGAAACGAGAAAAGATAGGTAGACTTTGATTGCTTTTAGGATTTCAAATCATGTTTGTTCGTAATTTTCGACAAATCATATGTGATTTCCTAAAAGGTACGTATTTTGTATTTATTTCAAATAAATTCGTTTTTTCTACTGATTCAGGTATCATTAGGCACCATTCTAGATTTTTGTTAGCTAAACATAAGTGAAAATCAAAAAAAATAATTTGTTGTCCTCTTTTGGTGTTGTAAAAAGTTCATCCTGTATGCATGTTATTCAAATGTTTACGCCATTTGAGAAAACTACATGAGAATGGCTACCATTCTGGCAAAGAAAAATGTTTGGCACCATTAAACGGAATCGACAAAAGAATAAGTAGACTTTATCTAATCAAAAACGAAAATCCCGATAGTGAGCAATGGAAAAGTATTCATTTTTGTTTAATATCTGACATTTCCTGTCAGTAGATGTCAGATTTGATTCACTTGCCTCTCTCACTTATTAAGCGTTTGTTGATTTACTTAATTTAATAATCAGTGACTGGTAAAAGCTTGCTGAAGTGATATTTATTTGGTGTTTAAAATGCCGTATCATTATTCCAACGCAGAATATGCTGACATTTTGTTTATTTACGGATTTGCCGATGCCAATGGAAGGGCTGCCGAACGAGAGTACCGAAGACGGTACCCCGAACGCCGTGTGCCACATCATGAAACTTTCTCCAGGGTGTTCCAATTTTCAAGGGAACACGGAAAGTTTCCCTCGAAATCCATTAGAGAACGACCCATCAGACAAGACGCAACTCAGGTTCGTTTTTTGGTTGCTTCTCGATATTATTCATTGCTCATTATCAGGATATTTAAATTTTTAGGTAGAAAGCATCATTCAGATGGTTCAACAGAATCCCCAAACAAGCACGAGAAGAATAAGTGCTGCTGTTGGAGTCCCTCATTCACAAGTTTGGAGGATAATCAAAAAGGAACGTCTCCATCCGTATCATATGCAGAAAGTCCAGAGGCTCGAAGAAGGTGACGAAGTTGCTAGACGGGCATTGTGTCGGTGGATTGTAGGACATAGACGCAATATTCCTAGAATTCTTTTCACCGATGAAGCCCGGTTCACGAGAGATGGGGTGTTTAATACTCGAAATTCACATGTTTGGTCACATCAGAACCCCCATGCAACGAGAACGACTCAGTCGCAGCATAGATTTTCTGAGAATGTGTGGTGTGGCCTAATTGGTGACAAACTGATTGGACCCCACTTTTTCGAATCAAGATTGACTGGAGAGATCTATGGCAATTTTCTACAAAATGAGCTGCCTGGTTACTTGGAAAACAGGAACGTGAATGAGAGGGGACTGATCTTTCAACATGATGGAGCGCCGCCCCATTTTTCCTTAGCTGTCCGAAATCATCTTGACACAAGGTATCCAAACAGGTGGATAGGTCGTGGAGGTCCCTATGCTTGGCCCCCCAGGTCGCCTGACCTAACACCAGTAGATTATTTCTTGTGGGGTTACATGAAAGCCATTGTTTATCAAGATGAAGTGGACACAGGTGAGGAGCTGAGACGCAGAATTATCGCGGCAGCTGACCAAATAAGAGGCAACCCTGAGGCGATCAGTAGGGCAACCGAAGATTTAATGAAAAGGTCAAGGAAATGTCTCGAGTTTGATGGCGGCCTGTTTGAACATCGTCTTCACTGAACTGAATTTTTTTTCCAACATGTTTTCATGTTTTTCTTTATGTTTCATTTATGTACTTTTGTTTGGAAAAAAATATAATTTCTCCGTTGAGTTGTCTTTTTTTTTTGATTTTCACTTATGTTTAGCTAACAAAAATCTAGAATGGTGCCTAATGATACCTGAATCAGTAGAAAAAACGAATTTATTTGAAATAAATACAAAATACGTACCTTTTAGGAAATCACATATGATTTGTCGAAAATTACGAACAAACATGATTTGAAATCCTAAAAGCAATCAAAGTCTACCTATCTTTTCTCGTTTCAGTTGATGGTGCCAAACATTTTTTTTTGCCAGAATAGTAGCTATTCTCATGTAGTTTTCTCAGATGGGATAAACATTTAAATAAAATGCATACAGGGTGATCTTTTTAACAAAACCCAAGGTGGTCAGAAAATTATGTACGCCACTGCATTTTTTCGAATCGGCGGGAAATGCAGTGCATTGAGTGTCATTGACAGAGCATACGTACAAAATTTCATTCAATTCCATCAATTCGTTCAAAAGATACTGATCATCAAAAATTTCGACAAAATACATGAATCACCCTGTAACATCGAAACGAAGGGCCTCACAAAAATTTCAATACCGGATCCTGAATCGCCTTGAAAAAATACACCTTCCATTCAGCTATGTCGGTTTGCTGATGAAACACCCTGTATATAAACTTTATAACATATTCCAATTCAGGTTTTATAGGTATATATATATATATATATATATATATATATATATATATATATATATATATATATATATATATATATATATATATATATATACAGTGTGTCCAAGATGAGGAGGGGATAGCATGGGGAAATCAGAAAATGTAAGAGTTACAGCGTGGGTTAAATTAGAAAAAAGTTGCCCATTTTAGAGCTCAATTAAACGGTACTTTGAAATTTTGGAAATTCCGATTATTTTCGGAGATATTCGAAAAAAACCGAAATTCGCCAATTTCGGTTTTATTTTTTTCTGACCTTATTTGAGAAGATATTGAAAAACAAAAAACACCTTCTCACGTGCACTTTTTAAGCTCTACAAGTTGGTGTTTACAAATTTTTTATTAGACTTTTCGTCTCCGAGAAACCATCATCAACTTTAATTTTTTAAATACGGCCCTGCAATTTTTATTTTAAAACTTTAAACCATTTTCAAATCTAAATTAGATGATGTATAATTTCTAATGGTTTGTATATGTTTTCAGCTTGTTTCAGTCAAAAAACAAAATTATTCAGGTATAATCTTCTGAGTACGGCCCTGAATACTCGAAAAGCGTTTATTTCGGTAAGGTCGTACCTTTTAAAAGACAATGAAGTACAACATTTTCAGTAAGATTCTTCAAACTTATTAATGAAAAAGAAACACATTTGTCATAAATAAACCAATAAAATAACTTAAATTCATGAAATGTAGGTACCTTATTAACTAATAAATATTATATGTAAATAGATTATCTGCCTTAATCATAAGAGATGTTCAAACAAATCATCATTATTTTCTAGGCATACGTAACATCGTCTAATTGTGGAATCCAAAACATTGTTTACTGAATCTGGTGTAATGGTTTGCAATGCTTGCAAAACCAGTTGACGTAATCGTTCCTCCGTGTGAAAATTTCGTTGGTATACGTAGTTTTTGACAGACAACCAAAAATGGAAGTCAAGAGGTGTTAGATCTGGCGATCGTGGAGGCCAAGAAACCGCTGAATGCGCACCTATCCATTTGTCAGGAAACCTGTGTGATAGGTATTCTTGAACAGTTCTAGAATTATGAGCCGGGGCCCCGTCTTGTTGAAACCAGATGTTATTGACTTCTGCTAATGGTAAGTGAGCATCGAACCATTCTTCCAAATTATTCTGCAGGAAATTTCGATACCGGTCGGAAGTCAGTGATCCATGATAAAAAATGGCCCAATTATCCGTGTCCCTAACATCCCCAACCACATGTTGAAACCAAAACGGTGTTGGTGCTTAGACGTTTTGTAAAAACGCGGATTTCTTCTGGACCAGAAATGTGTATTTCGCCTGTTGAAGATTGCGTTGTTAGTCACCATACTCTCATCAGACCATAATATTTTATTAACAAAATGTTCATCCTCTTGACATTTTCTAGTGTACCACTCACAAAATGTCCTGCGTTTTATATCGTCCCCGAGCCGTAATCCTTGGCAGATTCGAAATTTGTAAGGATGGTATTTGTTCTTACGCAAAATAAAATTTGCAGTAGATTTTGGAGTCCCAGTTACTCTTTCAATATTTCTAACCGATGTTGTAGGGTCTTGTGCTACAGCTAACAGTACATTATTTTGAGTTACTTCAGTTCATGGTTTGCTTCTAGTAACAATTGGTTTCTTAAATGAACCATACTGCAGTAAATTGGTAACTATTCTTCCATATATCTTTCTATTTGGCTGTACTCTTTTAGGATAATAATTTGAATACGTTTGCTCAGCTTTTCCTGTATTACTATAGCACAAAATGTAACATTTTAACATGTCGAACTTTTCCTCAAAAGATAAATGTTCAACCATTTTTAAATAAATTGAAAGAGCTTGTACCCAATTAACTGTATTTAACAAAGTGAAGTAATTGACACTGACATTTATATTTGTTGAAAGATCTCTATTTTCATTAGAGACAACTTGTTTATTTTTCAAAGTCCTCTATGTTTAGGACCTAGTCTTATAATAAATAGTACGGTGTTACATTTTAATAACGAAGAAATATTACTGAAAACGTTTTTCTCTTCATTGACTTTTTAAAAGGTACTAATTATAGAAATAAATGCTTTTCGAGTATTCAGGGCCGTACTCAAAATATTTTTCCTGAAAAAACATCTTTTATGACTGAAATAAGCTGAAAACATATTCAAAACATTTAGAAATTATACATCCTCTAATTTAGATTTGTAAATGGTTTAAAGATTTGAAATAAAAATTGCAGGGCCGTATTTAAAAAAATAATGTTGATGATGGTTTCTCAGAGACGAAACGTCGAATAAAAAATCTGTAAACACCAACTTGTAGAGTTTAAAAAGTGTACGTGAGAAAGTGTTTCTTGTTTTTCAATATCTTCTCAAATAAGGTCAGAAAAAAATAAAACCGAAATTGGCGAATTTCGGTTTTTTTCGAATATCTCCGGAAATAATCGGAATTTCCAAAATTTCAAAATACCCTTTAATTGAGCTCTAAAATTGGCAACTTTTTTTTTAATTAACCCACCCTGTATCTCTTACGGTTTCCGATTTCCCCATTGTATCCCCTCCTTATCTTGGACACACTGTATATATATATATATATATATATATATATATATATATATATATATATATATATATATATATACCAGCTGTTGCCCGCGACTTCGTCCGCGTGGAATTCAGTTATAATAATAATAACCACTTTTCAGACTGTTAGGCCTAGCATGGTAATAAATACCTTACAAACTGACATACATATACAAATTAAACCTCAAACCACGGTTAATATTTCAGAAGAAGTAACTGAAAACTTCAAGTCGGTAATTAGACATGAAATTTTTTTAAAATAATATTTCTTTATATACGACGTTCTTTACTATTTTAGAGGGCGGACCATGGGAGAAACCGTCCTGTCTTAAGTCAACTCCTGCGAACTTAAGAGTTTGCCCCTGTGACTTATTAATTGCCATAGCGAAGCATACTTTCAGGGAAAACTGCAGCCTCTGGAATTCAAAAATCTCTGGACGCAGCAAGTGCGTTATGGTAGCGAATTTTCTTTAAAATATTTCAGGTTTATGAAAACAATTTTTTGAAAAGCGTTCGGGAGCCAAACTGCAAATTTACCGAAAATTCGCTACCTAAACGCACTTACTGCGTCCAGTTTTTTTCTTACGAACGCATCATATTTCGATAAAAAATGCAAAAATGCATTAACGAATTTCTTCTACAAAAATTAGTTAAAAAAAAATTATACACCCCTACTCACTCCTGGTCCCGTAACTTCCTTGGGGAGTGTGAACAAGAAATTTTTCTTGGGGTTTGTGGATTCATGGGGGACCTAGGCAGGTTTCTGAAAACAGTGTTTTGAAAAGCGTTCGAGAGCTAAACTGCAAATTTACCACAAATTCGCTACCAAAACGCACTTACTGCGTCTAGATCTTTTTCTTTCAAACGCATCATATTTCGATAAAAAATTTAAAAAATGCATTAACGAATTTGTTCTACGAAAATTAGCTACAAAAAATTATACACCCCTACTCACTCCTGGTCCCGTAACTTCCTTGGGGAGTGTGAACAAGAAATTTTTTGGGTGAATAGGGGTGCTGTGCGGAGTAGGCAGGGTTTAAGGGAAATATGGCTTCAAGATGTGAAAAAGACAACTTTCAAGCCCGTTTTATTCCCATTTTCTGCACATATTTCCTTTTTACTACCTACCCCGCCCAGCACCCCTATTCACTCCTGGTCCCGTAACTTCCTTGGGGGGTGTGAACAAGAAATTTTTCTTGGGTTTTGTGTATCTAGCGGGGACCCTAGGTAGGTTTCTGAAAACAGTTTTTTGAAAAGCGTTCGGGAGCTAATCTGCAAATTTACCGAAAATTCGCTACCAAAACGCACTTACTGCGTCCTGATTTTTTTCTTATAAACGCATCATATTTCAATAAAAAATGCAAAAAATGCATTAACAAATTTGTTCTACGAAAATTAGCTAAAAAAAAATTATAGACCGTTAAACCATAAACTTCACTAAACCTACAAATAAATATCCAAAAAGGCATCAACTTAACTAAACTGACAGCCAAAGCATCAGAGAAAGGGTCTATTTGAAATGAATATTCTGTAAATATTTTAGTAAAATAAAGGGTATTGACGGTTGAATCTGAAACTTAAGGGTTTGCAGAACACTCTTCTTGCAACATTTTCTTTTCACAATCGGTATTTGTTTCACATTCTTTGCCTAAACATTGCACATTTTTGACGTTTAAAATTGCGAGTTTGACGTTTTGAGGAAAACTCCAAAATTTATATCTTTAACTGTTCATAACTTTCTTGTCTTTAAAGCCAGGGACCCAAATTTTGCTACAGAGTTCGCTCTTTATAATACAAACACGCCTACCAAATTTGGTTGCCTTTACTTTGTTATTTACGGAGATATGAATTTTTTTTAGAAAGAAAACACAAAATTTTCCGGGAAAACCTGGTCCGATTTTCCTGGCTAACGAACTTATGCAAAAGGAAGGTACTCACTAAAATTGATCAAGATCGGTCCATTATTTTTTGAGTTATCGGTCGGATATATATATATATATATATATATATATATATATATATATATATATATATATATATATATATATATATATATATATATATATATATATATATATATATATATATATATATATATATATATATATATAAACACTGAACATTTATATGGAGTAATTTAAATTGAAAATTTTCTTTCACGTCAAGCTTTGGATCTGTCGTCATTGAATTCATTGATTTGACTGAAACTATAAGTTGTGTCCCTCCGTCTTCCTCTCTTGAAAATTTCTAGATAGAAAAAATCTTCTAACTGCAGCTCCTTCTGGCCAAATACTAGGATCATAAGCATCCTGTAAGCGATCCAGTGGATAAGTGATCTTAAATGACGACGTATCCTCGGTCCTCTTTAGCAGCTCACATTTAAAGTGTATAGAATTTGCCGTTTGCTTCAGGTACTCAAGCACTTCTTTCTCAGTGGTCGTAGAATGCATCCTAAACAGATGTATGTAACCATTTTTAGGCACTGTAACTTAGCCGATGTTCTGTTGTTGGTTCCTATCACAATATTTTTTTCTTTGTATTTGTGTTTATTTTTATTTCTCCAGTCATCGACCTCTTGACTGATAATTTTTATCTTGTCAGATTGTTCCGCATCATCGACTAGATAGTCCATCGTGGTTTCATTTTGTACATCTGCAGATTTCTCCTGCGTCGTTCTCTCAGTTACACTAGCCTGCTTTTGTTTCCAGTCTATAGAAGACTGCTGTCGGTCCCTAGAGGGCGTTACATGTGTTTCTTTCTTAGAAACTAAACTCTTTCTAACCTTGTTATTTGAATTATTCTCCAACATACTAATAATTTTGTTCTGTGAC